>JAJJWW010008227.1:0-31867 GCA_023531295.1 Papaver armeniacum | reverse complement strand
CATAACCTTTTCGGTATGCATACTAGGTATATGTACCAACCTGATTTCACGAGTCACAAAACTTTTTTGGTTTGCATATTGGGTATGGGTACCAAAATTCGTTGCCGAACTATAGCTACGCTAGTACGTGTACTGGTTACATGTACTGCAGTTCCGTACCTATAACAGTTTGCGCCAGTATGTAACCTGGTACATGTACAGTCCTGTATCCAAATTTACAATTGTTTTATATCTCTCTAATAAACAATTTAAAACATTCCCGAATAACATCAATGACACATATCACTATTCCATGATATTTTCAAATGATAATCATGAATCATAATTAGGTCATAAACAATAATTTTTTTCTTAACCAAATTCATCCAGTATGACAAATGTTCTTAAGCTAGCTAGTCAACATATTTCGAGAATAATTAACAAGATAAACTTGACTTGAAATTTATGTTATGCATGTAGAGTCCAATTTAGTCATGCGATATTGTATCATAGATAGAAAGGTGAAAACTCGAGTAATTGGTGGTTCAGTCTTCACTTACCTTTTGTTGATGAAGTTCTCCAAAAGCTTCGATTAATCTTCGTCTTCAAAAGGTAGAACGCAGTGATATCTGATATTAAACTACACACTTCTATCCTAATCCGAGACTTGACTAAATGTAAACTAGAAATCAAGATTGTTTAGTTTTGATCAACTAAATTTGATATTGGGATATCAACACTTGTGAGTTCGACCGAGCAATACTCTAACAAATGCTAAGCCACCATAGTTCTTCGGCTTGCACGATTTTTCTAAAGCTACTCAACAAATCTTTTTCTTCTCCACTGATGAGCCAAAAGAAAGTCTCCCAAGATCCTAGCCATTATCTTCTCTAATGACGCTAATATCTGCTTGAGAGATATGAAACATATCTGTAGACTTGCAAGAGTTGTGTTCGAGCACAATCTTCCTAGCTTTACGCAAGAATTTTCTTTTCCAATTAGTTAATTTCTTCTCACACTTATCAAAGATATCTTTCCATTCATTTGGTTGCCTAGTTATCGACCCAAGGGACATCCCTAAATATTTTAATTGTAATTTTATTGTGATGGAAATTTTTTTACCTGAATGCATTATATTCGCTAAGTCATGTATACCTTACAAACATACTTTACTGCTCAATATTGCTTGATATACCTTCAAGATAAACATCAAACTTTTTACTGCTCTTTTATATCAAAAAAGATCAAAGTATTATCTGCCAATTGTAAATGAGATATTTTAATTCAGAGCTGATTTGAAACCCATTAATCATGTTGATGATCTCTTCCCTTGATATAACTTTTCTGAAAATTTCAGCTACAAAGATGAATATGAGTTGACACCCTGTTCATCCTTGCCCGAGACCTTTTTAACGCCCGAATCTGACAGTAAAATTCCCATTCACAAAAATAATGGATTGATTGATGAGAGAGGCTATTGAACCCACCTTCTTAATTTTTTTCGCTCGTTACAAAATGTTGTTAATGCAACACCAATTGACACGATCAAATGCCTTTTCAATGTAAACCTTAGATAACACGTTTGGAACTTTATATTTTAATTTTAATTTTATCAATCAACTCCCTTACGATTAGATATTTTCTTTCCCATGAGAAAACCCATTGATGTTCTGATATAAGCTTAGGAAGGATTATCTTGAATTTTTCATCCATTACTTTGGATAGAATTTTTTAAATATTGTTGACCAAACTGATTGCTACCTGGAAATCACTTTATCCTCACACGACGAAACTATACGTTATTCATCAGAGTTATCCTTAGTTAAATTCGAAACATTTTACAAAAGAAGTCATCTTATACTAACTCAGAGATATTCTGTAGAATTTTTTTCAACTTATTACTTTAACACCATGTTTGTTTACTCCTGACTCATCTGAGTCGTTTGGATCTGAGTCATTTGGATCTAACTGAAATCACCCGATTCATCTGGATCTGACTCAATATGTTTGTTTTGAGTCAGATCTGACTCATTTGACTCAAAAATGTGTGTGTGAGTGGTTTGGATCCATGGGCCAGGGGTATGTTTTTACCTGACTCAAACTGGTCCGAGTCAGGGATTAGGTCTGAGTCGGAAGTTGAGTCAAGTCTGACTTTAAATAAAAAAACAAACGGTCTGACTGCTGACTCGGCACGAATCAGGAATTGACTCAGACCCAGACGCCGAGGCAACTGCAAACAAACAAAGTCAGTCGGCCATAAAAAGTGAAAATCATATACCAATATGGTCTCAAGCTTTTGCAATCGATAACATGATTTATGAAGTGAGTTTACCATTATTGTTTTGAAAGGCCTCAAAGCTTTCAACAAACTGACTTAGCAGTTTTTTTTTTCTAATCCATTAAAATTCAGGCGCCGAGGAGTTTAGGACCAAAATTATTGGTATTACGATCACCTAATAACTTACCCATTTACTACAATGACATCCACAATTGACTTAGAAATTGCTTAGGGATGAAAATAAAAAAACCATCACACTTGCACTAATAGGATTGGTTGTTTTGTTTGTCAAAGGAACATAAATTGCACTAATAGGATTGGTTGTTTTGTTTGTCAAAGGAACATAAACAAGTAGGTGACATAAAAGGGGCAAAACTGTCATTAAGTACATTATAATCTCTCTGTTGAATGAACACCTGTCCATAAAAAACAGTTGCTAACCATTAAAATACAGTTAAATGATTTGAAGCTTTGGGAGTAGCTCTCTCTGCTCAGTGTATTAGATCTGTTTCAGTGCTTTGATTTGTCCACCACCACCAGTCCACTCCCCCTACCCCTCTTTTTCATTCATACCCCCCAACCACAAAAATAATAGGATGAAGAAAAAGAAAAGAGACAAGATAATAATAATACATGGGATTCAGAATTTCTAACAAATCAATCAACAAAGAAATTCAATCAAATTGGTAAGCCCCCTTTGAATCAAAATCTCTCTATCTTTAGAATTTGATTTTATGTCTTCCTGTTTGTGACCAACATAGAGGAGAATTTGATAGAGACAGAAATGGGTTTGCCTTAGATCCAGGGTATGTTAATAAAGAGGTTGAACTTTTCTTGTGATTCTTGAGATTTTTCTTTGCTTTTTTGTTGAAGATTAGGTTCTTTTCTTATCATTATTATGTCATCATATCTTTTTAGCTTTAGATTTTGTGTTGACAAAAGTTTGATTTAAGGCTTATTCTCACTAAAGTTGTTTGTAAAAAGTCCTGAGAGGCTGATAATGAAGTGTATTTCTCCTAGATAGTTCAACAACCTTTGCAATTTCAGCTCAAGATTTTGAGTTTGATTATTGAAATTGAGTTTTGGGGTTGGTTTTAAAGAGGGTTTTGATTTTTTCTTGTAACAGATGTGTGTAGAAGGGATTGGATTAAGATGAATTTAAGTTGTTTTGAAAAGGTTGGAAGCTAAGTACAGCTAAAGCCTAAAAGTGGAAAAGGGAAAGTGTGATGGAGGAGATGTCGGCGGCGATGGCAGTGCCATTCAGGTTAGGTAATTTAATATGTGATAGCTCAGTGATAGCAACCCATGTAGGAATCACAAGTCTTAAGTTGATAACGGATACGGCTAATTTGATATCTGATACTTCTAGAGCAAATCAGCTGTTGCTAGAGTCCTTTGATGGCGGATTCGAGAATTGCAGTAATCAAGTTGATTTAATGAGTTTGCGAGGACAAGAAGAAGATAATAGAGGAAGAGGACAGGACGAATCTTTGCTTAAGATGGTTCCTGAAAGTGAAGGCAATATTGTCGTGGCTGATTCCATAGTTCAGGAAAGTGAGGATGATAATTTGTCACTTGGTGGTGGTGATCTGGTACATGATAGTTCGTGCTCTCTTTCAGTCACTAGTGATACAAGTAGCTTATGTGGGGATGAGTTTTTAACACTGGAATCTGCTTCTGAGTTAAGCAGGACGATTTCTATGGAGATTGACAATTTAGAGGAACCGAGTATTCAGAGGGAAGCCCATAGCGATCTTGTTACAGAAGCCGAAGTTAAAAGAAGGGTTGAAGATGATTCTAATTGTATAGCGTCGACATCATCTCTTCAGGTGGGTCGGGATAGGAGGACCGATGGTGCAGTTAGCCGAAGTGTGTCTGCATTGGGTTCTTTACCTCGTTGGGGTTCCGTCTCTATCCGTGGAAGAAGACCAGAAATGGAAGATGCTTTTTCTGTTGTACCTCAATTTTTCAATGTTCCTCTAGAGATGTTATTCTGTGATGGTATGGTCAATGGAGCAAACCCAAATTTGAGTCACTCAACTGGTCATTTTTTTGGAGTTTATGATGGACATGGGGGTCCTCAGGTACTCTTGCTACACCCTTCTTATTCTTTTGGCTCTGAGTTGTTGTTTTTTTTTAACTCTGAAGGTAATTTCTGTTGGAATAAATAATTCTATTACTATGTTAAGACTTAAGAAGAACAAGAAAAGTGAAACCCTGATAAATCACAAATGAGTGACCCCCAAATATGAATTAAAGTTAGAGTATTTTAGAACCAAACAGTATTTTAGTTTCTTCATATGGGTAATTCTTTCTGTTTTCCTGTTGTTTTCTTTTCTCTATTTTCCTTGCGGGTTTGTCAGCTTAACAGAATGACTTGTTTTATCTTTCTGAAGGTTGCCGATTACTGCCGTGATCGTTTTCATTTGGCTTTAGTTGAGGAACTTGAAACCGTAAAACAAGCATTTTGCAATGGAGCAGATATCAGGAGTGATTGGCAAATGAAATGGGAGAAAGCTATCACCAATTGCTTTAGGAAAGTCGATGCTGGTAGTTCAGAACCCATTGCTCCAGATACTGTTGGGTCTACTGCTGTGGTTGCGATGGTTTTTTCATCTCATATTATAGTTTCAAACTGCGGTGATTCAAGAGCAGTGCTCTGTCGTGGCAAAGAAGCAATGGCATTGTCAGATGATCACAAAGTAAGAATCTTCATCTTGTAGGTTAATACTGATTAAATGTCTGCTAGGTAGTCAACTAGCCAATGGCTTGGCCACATCATTAAAGTGCTAACCCAGCACAACAGGGTTCTAATTTTCTCTTGCACAGGTGACAAACAACATTTGGTTGGTCAGGTTTGGGTCTTTGTGATCTTCTTAGGGAAATATGGTAATAGTAGCTATTGTAATATGGGAAAATGATTGCCTTGTTCTTTTTTTTTTCCAGCCGAATAGAGAGGATGAATATGCAAGAATCGAAGCAGCTGGAGGGAAGGTCATAAATTGGAACGGAGCTAGAGTCTGCGGTGTTTTGGCAATGTCGAGGTCCATTGGTATGCCTCATGTATTCTCTTTACTTTTTTGTTTTTACTTTTGAGCATTATAGCTACTGGTACTACCTGAAACAAAAGCGACCATTTTCGCTATCACTTCTATTGAATAGGTCATTCTCTTCGTCTTTTAAATATACACAGTTCTTTTGTGTTTGATGATTGAACTGAAAAAAGCTGCAATCTGTTTCAATTTATCCATTAAATGTTCAATGACAAGAATATTAAGACCTGATTTATCCTTTTTGAGCTTCAACTGATGATACTAGATTAAGGGAATAGATCTTGATAGTTTTAATCTCCTACTTATGTGACTTCGAGTTCAGTTGGCTGCCGTAGTCTGTTTTGCCGAGCTTGTGCTTGCAATAATTATAACTGACTGAATGAACTTTTGGTCCCTGGTAAGTTCAATAACCACAATCAACTTGTTGTAACCCTTATTTCTCCCCAATATCCTTAATTGAAGGATACCCATGTCCAGCAATGCTTGTTCGAAGAACTTGGTTAAACTTTCCTGATAGTTCATTAACTAACTGAAACCAGCACACAGACACGTTTACACCTCATTTACTTTATTCGTAACTCTAGTCCACCCTTTATTTTAGTGTTACAATTTCTTTTTCTGTTAAATTTGGCAGGTGATAGGTATCTAAAGCCATCAGTAATTCCTGATCCAGAAGTCATGTTTGTTCCTCGAAAGAAAGAAGACGAGTGTCTTATTCTAGCAAGTGACGGGTTATGGGATGTCATGACAAATGAAGAAGCATGTGAAGCAGCACGAAAACGAATATTTGCTTGGCACAAGAAGAATGGGACGACTGATTCACCTTGCGAAGAAAGAGGTGATGGTGGAATCGATCTTGCCGCTCAAGCAGCAGCAGAGTATCTGTCTAAGCTCGCTATCCAAAAGGGAAGTAAAGACAATATTACTGTGGTTGTCGTGGACCTGAAACCACATAGAAGATACAAGAGCAAAACCTAACTGTAAGTTAACAGATAATTTGTATTGATAGTAAGACACATGTAGCCGATTTTCAAACTTACAATTATACAAACTATTGAAAATTTAGTGTGCTGGACCTGCTGGTTATCATCATTGTCACTAATATATAGATAACCAACTTTTTCTACATTGCATTATATTTGGTGTGCACAATTCACTGGTTCTATGTAAATACGGAATAGAATCAGATTTTTGCATAATCTCTTCAACTTCTCTTGATCTTGTTTGTTTTTGGTCTCCAGCCTTTTCAATGCTCTGAGATAAATACGATTAACTGTTATCAGGTTTCCTATACTGTTCGACTGTACTTCCGATTATCATTTGTACGGGAAGATTTGCACTCGGCAAGATTACCTTACTTACTCCATGGTTTCCAGCTTTTCATATTTCTTACTCATAGGTCACAGCTTTATGATCTTCTGACACCCCTAGCTTGCTTTTCATATTTAGCATGCTTGACACTGACACCCCTAGCTCAAACCACCTTGTGAAGAAATTTTCTGCCATCAATGATTGTAAAAGATCGTTGGTGTACAATTAGCTCCAATTACCCAAATGGGAATTATTTGGGGAATTGGCCAGGGACTCGCAAAGACAGCCTGCATATCTTGCCTAAAAACAGGCCAATGATGGTGCAAATGCACCAGTGACCTTTAAGGGAAATAGTACCTCCGTTTCAGAAAAAATAAAATTAGATATACTTTTACTTTTTCATCTTTGACTGAAAGTAGGTCAAATCGAAGAAAGTATCATTTTTTCTAAAACGTGTTAATTTGAAGTTTAGTGAAAAATTGATAATATCACTTTTCCTGAAACGGGTTAATTATAAGTTTAGTCTTATGACATTTACACCTAAACTACTTGAGCTCACACTCACATTTCTAAAAGAAGAATGAGCGGGGACCAAGGGCATATGCCCCGCAAGGCCTTTGCATCACCACATTGACACCTAAACCAGGTAATGGAAGACAAATAATGCATTTGGGGACCATCCTAATGATTTATGACTACACCTCTTCACCACCACCTCAAAAGGGACCCAATTTCAGAGTGCTCTCTCTTTGTCCAGGCTTGCAACAGTACACTAATGACTATTTGACTTTACCAGTTTTTATTTCAAATATTTTTTTTTTTTTTGTTTTTTTGAATTATCTCCCTCCATCATGGAAGAAGAAAAGACCGCTACTGCATAATCATATCGTACAATACAAAATTTTCCTAACCCAAGCAGCTAGCCACGGAGCATGAGCTCCTAACATTAAGCTCATTTCTGTTTCTGGGGAAGCAAAAGTTAGTAGCAAAATTATTTTGATTCATAAAAAGCCGACTTCTCCGTTTCTAGAAGTTCTGAAAAATTATTCCCAAACTAATTTCTGAAAAGTGATTTCTAATTGTGCATCCAAACGTGCTAAAAATTCCAAGAATAAAACAACTCGCAATTTATAATAGTACAAGGATATGAACTATGAGTAAAAGATCTTAAAGCCATCTCTCTCCTTCTGCTCCTACTCTAGAGGCGATTTCCGGCGTAAAAAAAAAAAACCCTTCTTCCGGCAGCTTTTAAAATGCTCAGATCTGCTGAATCTTTATAGATCCAAGTAGATCTGGGCAGTATCAATAGAAACTAGTTGTTTTAGTTAATTTCCATCTTGTTTCTTCTTGGATTATCTAGGGTTATAAGTCTTTTTAGGGTTTTTGTTTTTATGTTCTTCACTTGTCGGTTGACGGTAAGGTCTATGCACCTTTATGGTGTTTCTATCTTCACTTTCATAGTGATTCTTCCTGCCATTAATGGGTATTCTTGGTTACAGAGTTTGAGTTTTAAGGTCGCCGGCGATGGTTTCCGGCAGCCAGAATCTTCATCCACAAGTTCAAGAAGAAAAATTGCACAAATTACTCCACTGGAGCATCTCTGTCTCATGAAGACAATCAATCAAATGGTTGGATTTTACTCCGTAAAAACCATTACTTCTCCGATTCATTCAGCTTTCATATTTGTGTTTGATCTTCACCGGAATTTCTTCACTTTCTCTTGTCGGAATTCATGGCCTTGTTCGATCACAATATGTTTCTCTGTTGTTCCTTGAATTTGTACTTTCACTCATTGTAACTTTGATTTACTATTAATGAAAGGGTTTCACTGTTTATAAATTTTTTTTTTTTTTTTTAATAGTACAAACATGAAATTTAACATCTTTCCCACCAGGCATCCGAGGTGGTAGAGCCATCAGAATCTAGCACAGATATTTTATCTGTTCATGACAAGATCACCACTCTCCCACATACTCCTTTTGATTAGAGGGAAAGACGTTTTTAAAATCACACTTTTTTAGTCCTAATTTTTCTTGTTAATCATCATTAAATTAATACTTCTTTAATTTAATTATATCAATCTCGATATACTGATATAACTTTGTCGGTAAGGGCACGAACATCACCGGAGTTCCATATACAACTAAAAAAGTAATTTTTTTTTTTACTTCTACAAGCGGAAACGTCGGTTTGAGAGCAGAATTTACAAATGACTTCAAGAAATAAAATAGTTAAGATTTTAAATGGTGTTTGAATATATCTCAGGAAGAAACTTTTCGATATATAAAATAAAAAGAAGAGTTAAATTGTGAACAAATTTTAAAATTACACCAACATCCATAAATTGCTTTTTTGATTTCTGAAAGCAAACAAATCAGAAATTAGTTTGGGTACACTATTTTAAAATGACTTCTAACGCGTTTGGATAATACATTAGAAGTAGCTTTTCGACTTCTAGAAGTCGAAAAATCAAAAATCAGTTTGGTTGTCAAATTTCAAAACGACTTCTAGAAGTCGAACAGTTAACTTTTCGTGAAACAAAATACTTTTGCTTCTGACTTCAATTTCTGGAGAAACAGATGTCAGAAATAGATTTATATCTAAACACACTATAACTTCTTGTGACAAGATGTTTGGAAAGTCGAAACATCAGAAGTCAGTTTGACAATAAAATAATTGTGCTTCTAATTTCTGCTTCTGGTATCCCGATGCAATTTTTAACTTCTGACTAATGGAGAAGCGGAAACCACTTCTACTCACCATACCTTTAATTTTGAATAATCTCCCTCCTGGTTTTGATTAAATTAAAGAGAAAGACGTTTTAAAAAACCACTTTAGAGCCCCTAATTTCCCTCTCGTTAATCATAATTTAATCATTAAAAAACTAATTCTTTAATATCTCGATCTTGTCTGTCTCTCATTCCCTGTCTGCATTTAGTGCAACCTCATTTCACACTCTACCTCCCACACATTTCCTCTGTAAAATTCTTTTCTTGTCTCTTCAGACTCACTTACCCATCTCTTCCTCATCAGAGACACAGACAGAAGATAAAAAACAAAAACCCTAACCCTAATTTATTCAAAAAATTGTTCACAGTACTCGAAGAAAGGAGACAAATTGGAGATTTTTCTCACACCCTTCGAGTAAGTTGCTGGTTTTTTCCTAGATCTGTTTCAGTTTGAAATTTCATTTTTGGTCAATTTTTTGTTGAATGCATGTCATTTTAGGAAATGGGGTTTTGAGAAATTTTAAGATTGAGTTTGTTTTCATGGAAATTATTGTTGATGTAGGGATGTGTTGTTTGAGTAATGCTGAGAAGAAGATTGATATTTCCGAGGAGATTTTGCCGGTTGAGGGGAAGATTGAAGTGATTTCTGGCAGTTACAGTCTCCGGGGCACTCACCGGAGTTGAGTGAGTGATTTTAGGTTGGTGAAGTAAAAGAATGGTGTGGAGGTATTGAGCATTGTGTGTTTGGTTGTTTGTCGCTTAAAGAGTGGCGGTGGTGGTGGAAATAAAGTTTGTGAGAAATGGGGGCTGACAAAAACAGTTCAAAGAGTGGTGGTGGTGGTGGATATGTCGGTGGGTTTCTTCAGTTGTTTGATTGGAACGGTAAGTCGCGGAAGAAGCTACTTGCAAAGACACAAGGTAATAGAATCATCTCTATTGATTTTGTTAGTTGTAGTTTAAATGTACTAATTGTGAAAGTGTTCTTTATTGTTTGGTTTCAATTTGTGTTCCGTTGTTGATTTGTTTTCTCTCTTGTGGTGAATTTCGCAGAGGGATCGAAACAAGGGAAGAGAAATGTTGGGAATGTGCCAACATCAAGGTTTCGCCTGGTGAGTAGTTCATATCAGAATGCATTACATTATACTGAATGACACATATTACGCAATGTTTGGAATTTCAGCTTGTTAAAATCCCTGCATTCCGGTTTTGTGTCAAAACTGTTCTATCCGTTTGTTTTGTTGTTGTTCTTTGGTGTATATTGAGTTTTTTGGATGAGAATTTTGGGGTTTATTTTACTGTATTGTGTAATTTCAGATGGACGAGGACGAAAATGGGGCTTCGAGCATTAGAGGAAGTAGTGATTATAGCTGTGCCTCTTCAGTGACTGATGAGGATGGAAATGTGACCAAGGCACCAGGGGTGGTAGCGAGGCTTATGGGATTGGATTCTTTGCCAACTTCTAGTGCTGCAGATCCCTATTCAACCCCTTTTTGTGACACCCATTCTCTAGGAGAGTCTCCCAGCTACAGGGAAACTGAATATTACAGGCGAAGCCGGCAGACAATGAATCCTGAATATCAACCTACTGTATCGGGTGATCCTGGTAGATATGCTGTAGAATCAAGGCTTCAGAGATTGCATCGTCGGCCAATTGAGAGGTTCCAAACTGAAACATTACCTCCAAAACTAGCCAAATCGATTCCGATTACCCATAATAAGCATTTATCTCCTATCAAGAACCCTGAGTTCATCTCGTCTCAGAATGTAGCCCACATAATGGAAGCAGCTGCCAAGATTATAGAACCAGGGCGTCAACCAAGTGCAAAAGGAAGAAGCGTTTCAGTTGGATCTTCCTCAGGTCCCTTGCAAGTCCGGGATTCGAAGGAGAAAACGGTAGCTGCACAGAGGCCGCGCAAGTTGAGTGGAGCATCTCACAAGTCGGTAGAGTCCAATGCTGCTAAGTTTCTTAAAGGACAGTCTATGAACAAGAGCTGGAATGGTTCAGAAGAACCCAACAGGTTCAAGACATCTTCGGAGTCTGACGGAAGTTATTCTGTTGGTTTGAGAAATAAGGGGAAATCTGTTTCCCTTGCAGTCCAAGCGAAAGTCAATATTCAGCAAAGAGAAAGTTTTGGTAATGGTAATAGGAGTAAGAGTTTAAATGGCCCGAAGGAATCCCAGGACATAAAGTCAAACCAGTTGCAGAAAAGCCGCTCAAGTGTTCAAAAGACAATGCAGAAGAAGTCATCTCCACAGAATTCATCTACTGTGCTTAGACAGAATAACCAGAAGCAAAATTGCACAGTGACTAGAGACAAATTACCTTCCAAGCCTACTTCTAATTTGCAAAGCAGAAGAACTATTTCAGGAGATGGCTGCAATAGATCTGTCACTAAGGTAACAGCACAATCCAGAGTTGGGTCCAAGAAAAGTGGTACGGAGTTGACAGAAGCGGAAAAGGAAACCTCATTGCTGGAAACAATGAATTTACCTAGAAAGAAACGATATATGGATAGCCACTTTGAGAGGCGAGCTGGTGTTGTCCGTAATGTTCTAGCCGCGAAAGATGAAAGGCCAATTCAACGCAATATGCCAGATAGCAGAACGAAGGGGATGGATGTTATATCCTTTACATTTACCTCCCCAATGATAAAGTCCACACCTGGATCTCAAACATCTAGTCCTATTGTGGATAAAGCAAAGAGTTATGCCCTAGACCCTTATGATGATAAACGTGCCACCAAAAGTTCGAAATTATCGAATCTGGGTTTGAATGTTATAGGTGGAGACTCTTTAAGTATTCTTTTGGAAAGGAAGCTTATGGAGTTAACCTATGGAGTTGAATCTTCGTCAACCTCTACATCCATTCTGGAAGATTTGGTCACTGCTATGAATGCAGTTGAAACAACTCCAAGAGAATGTGATAAGAGGTCCCACCTTGGAATGCAAATGGGCACATTGCATATGAATGATTCACTCAACCAGGTATTTGCAAGTTTAATCCGTTTTGTACAGTCTCTTGTTTTCTCTCAGTTATTCAATTATGCAGTTACCAACTTTTGCTGTGTAAAGATTCCAAACAAGCAGTTACTTAATGATTACAGTTTTCATTTCAGGGAGTGGAAGAGATGGACACGGTTAGCAGCCACAGTAGGAAAGGTAGAAAGGAACTTGAATGTCAACATCCCAGTCCAATGTCGATTCTTGATCCCACATTTTCTTATGATAGTTCCAACTCTTCAGATGTCATGGATAATAACAATGCCAACGGTAAATCTCAAATCACTTGTTCTATTTCTTGTTCACTATTCTCTATTCTCATTGTGATTTATGTTTCTCACTTTTTCAACGTCTACCACCTATTTTCAGGCTGCAAGCAATCCTCATTTGTTCAAACCCAACAAGCAGTTGATTCTATGAGGTTCCCTTTGACAGAAGACGACGCAGAATTGTCCGATTCTGCGTCTTCCACATTCATGGTAGCAACTGGCATCAAAAAGTTTGCAAATCTAATCATCAGAGACCAACAAAAATCTAATAAAGAGGAAGAGCTGGGTTACATACAGGAGATTATATGCAATGCAGAACTGGTGTTCAAGGATTTCATGTCGGGTCAGACTAATGAGATTATAAAGCCTGGTCTCTTTGAGCAGTTAGAAATTCAAATCACATGTTCCATTACAGATACAAATGAAAAGAACTCTACACAAAGAAGGATGGTCTTGTTTGATTGTGTGAAGGAATCTCTAGATTTGAGATGCAAACGGTTAACAAGTGGAGGTTCGTTGATGTGGAAAAAAGGCGTGTCGATGTTTGTAAACAAAGAATGGTTAGTAGAGGATATCTATAAGGAAATTTCAGGGTGGGAAAGTATGATAGATTGGATGATGGATGAACTTGTTGATAAAGATATGAGTACGCAATACGGGAGATGGCTTAATTATGAAACCCAAGAATTTGAAGTTGGAGTAGAGGTTGAGAACTCCATTGTAAGTTCTTTGATCGACGAAATTGTAGCTGATATATTGTTCTACTGAGGTAATTTTGTTTATTCTTCCACTGTAAGTTATTTTCAACAAGGAATTTTCTTTTTCATGAGTAAGAAATTCTTCAACCCCGTGAAGTTCATAATGGTGGAATAGCTTAATTCTATTGGTACTTTCAGCTCTGCAGATTTGGGTAAGTAGTCTTGTGACTTCCTCCTTCCACCATAGTTCTCTCTTTTTGTTTTTGGATTAGATCCAATGGTGCACCAAAGACATGTCCTTTTCCGACTACCTTCTCCGTGAGGTTCATCATGTCCTCTCTTCCTTTTCTTGCAAGGCCTCCCTGGTTTCCTCATATCTATGGCTGGGTTGATTTCTACCAATGGCTGCAAAATGAAATGAGAAGATGAAGATAAGTATATAAGTAAGAGAAAGAAAAAGTAAAAGTAAAACCCTAATCTTAAAATATAACTTTCCAAAAAATCAAAAGATTCCTTTAAAATAATATAGTTAAATGACATAAAAAGAAATTACCATGACAAAGGAAAAAAGGACAAAATAGGAAAAGTTAAAAAATATCTTACCTTAGGCCACTCTTCCTATTTCTACATGATAGTACTTGCTGCAATAACTGCATAAATATCCCATAGATGCATTAATATTACTATTACAACTAACAATAACTGCACAACACATTTACAACTAACAATAACTGCACAACCACTGAAACAGATGCATTAATGTTGTATTTAGTGCAAAAATAAGTGAAAATAGTTGAGAAAGCTTACTCTGCCCAATTGATTCTCAAGTCCATGAGCACACACACTGCATGTTGACATACAAATCCTCTAAGTTGCCATTTAACACAGGAACAAGTCTTCTCAACCACATCAACTTGAAATACAACATTGGTCTTTGAAGTCACTTCATATAACTTATCAATAATAGCTCCATTAACCCTGAATGCTCCACAACATTTCATCATCTCATCAATCAAGTCCATACATCATTCCAAGGGTACAAATAGGCTTTTCTCTCATATGTCTAGCCATGTTATTGAAGGACTCTGAGAAATTGTTGTTAAGGTGCTCACAACATGCAGATGGGTCAAAGAAAGCCCTAGACCATTATTCTGGTTTTTCCTTCATCATGTAAGATGCAGCAGCTGGGGACAACTTGATCTGATCATCCATATTTGCCAACACAGACCATTAACATGACAAATTACATGCAAATCCATAATTAACATTACTAAAAAAACTCACAACAATGAATTAGGAAGAGAAATTACCTTCCAGTGTCTCTCCTTGTAGCATTTTGCAGCATTGTACACAAGGTAGTGCAGCTTTGATCCCTTAAAGTGTGTCTTCAAGTTCTTGAACATCTTAAAAAATAAATGTCTAAAGAATACCAAGATTTCCCCTTTTAAATAAAACTAGGGTATTGTAAGACTTACCGAAGGCAGTATCTTTTGAAATGTTCTGGGAAAACCTCATCCAATGACTCTTGGAGACCTTTTTGTCTGTCTGAGATAAAGGTTATTTTTCCAGCAGGATGGTCTTCAATTAGTGGCTTCAGCTCTTTCATGAATAAGTGCCAATTTTCCCCACATTCATTTCTGACCACCTTTATGGCTAGAGTCACTATCCCATTCTTTCCATCTAAAGAAGTAGCATCCATTACACATCCACAATGTTTTCGAGTCAAGTGGGCATGCATCAAACCCAATGAATGGTCTACCACCATCCTTCCATACTTGAATTGGTGCTGCAAATTTGCTTCTACCATATCACGAATCAACCAACCTATAAGATTCATCATAACTCTATTGATTCTTTCTAATGTAATTGTTCTTGCTCTCCAAGCAACATGATATGGAACTACACTCAATGGGTCCTTGGACTTCGTTATCTTTGTGTTGTCATTCTTTATACACAACCAAAAAGAATAACATTATTAAAAGGTTAGTTAGACAATTACCTTCACCATCAGATTCAGAGATTGAACTGTGATCATCACTATTGTAATCTTCATTACCCTCAGTATTAAAAGGAATAATTGCTTTTCCTTTTGGATCTTCACCTTCACCTTCCTGTTCCACACCACCTGCTTGTACTTCATTGACTGCTTCCATATACTTTTGTGGATGTACAATGGTGGTCCTTAAAGTAATTGTTCACAAATTCACAGTTGTATCTTCAACATCATTAGCTAGTTGAATGTTCTCGTATCTCGACTCGGCTTGTCTTGTTTGAAAGACTAAATACAATATTGTCATAATCATCATCATCTACATTCACATATTCATTAACATTATCAAATAAACTCTTCTTACTGCCACTAATCATAGTCAACACATCAACAGATTTCTTAAGTAGCCTTGGACTCCTTCCCGACCAAATGTGGTAATGAGTGCATGTAGGTGTGGCAAACATCTCTGATAATTAGCATAGTTAATGCATGTTCTTGAACTACTTCTAACCTTGGATGGTGTTGAGTCTCTCTTGTCAGGTAATCCATCACTTGTTCACTAACGTTCTAAGTTCCACCATCCTCAACAACCGTTATCCCATTATCATACTAATGAGAATCATTAAACATATACCCCGGCTTATCATTTCTTTTTCTTATGAGTAAGAAATTCTCCACATTTTCAAAATACTTGAACCTTATTAGTCCAAAACTATTCTACCCTAAAACTCCTAGAGTTCAAAAGTGAATAAATACCATTTTTGAAAACAAATAATTTTCGAAATATTAGGGTTTATGAAACAAAATCCCAAAACATAATCGCTCTCTTGAAGCAAAATTACAATTTGGTTATCGAACTCAGGTAATTTGTATCATCACTCAAAGGTTTTACCATTGTACTACAGTGATATCCCATATTTTCTAAATAAAACTAGAAAACTATTGGTTTAGACTCTCAACAAATTGAAGACTAATAAACTAGTTCTTCAGAAGTACAGATGACTCTTTGAACTCAGGGTAGCCAGCTGCCTGTGTCACACTGCATTTTAATACTCAAAGTTGGTTTACTAAAGTCATTCAAATAATAATTAGAAAAGATTATTATTGGAGATTAAATTAATAAACATTGGGATGATTCGACTATAATCTATAAAACTAGAACACACAATATACCTAGTACTGCCTACCTGCTTCACAATATCTTGACTTCACATCATCTGCACTTTTTTTTCTCCAGCAACACAATGTACAGTCTAGAAAAGAGTGGTAAAATTTTCATTCTGACCTTAACTGGAGATGACGAACACCGGCTACATCCAACGCTAATCGAATCAATCCGAACCGCTCTCAAACAAGTTCGCACAGAAGCAAAGCCTGGTTCAGTTTTGATCACAACAGCACAAGGCAAATTCTTCTCAAACGGCGCAGATCTGAAGTACGCTGCAGCTGCTGGTTCTGCCACTGGGACGTACGATCGGATTCGCGAGATGTCAGATAGTTTCAAATTTGTCGTTGCTGATCTCCTGTCGCTCCCAATGCCTACTGTAGCTGCTGTTTCTGGTCACGCTGCCGCAGCTGGATTCATTCTTGCACTGAGCCATGACTATGTCTTGATGAGGAAAGATAAAGGGATTTTGTATATGAGTGAGTTGAATATTGGGCTAACTTTATCTGATTATTTCATGGCTTTGTTGAAATCAAAGATTCCGTCTTCGAGTGTTTGGAGGGATGTTTTGCTTCAGTGTGTGAAAATTAAGGCAGAACAGGCTGTGGAAATGGGGATTATTGATTCTGCTTATGATACTGCCGAGGAAACAAAAGAAGCTGCTTTGAAACTGGCAGCGAGATTGGGTTCTAATAAATGGAACGGTCAAGTTTATGCTGATATTAGGATGAATTCATTTCCTGAAATTTGTGAATTGTTTGGGTTTGTTGCCGATTTCAAATCCGTTGTTCCAGCCAAGTCTAAGCTTTGAAAACCCTGCGACTACAATTTGTTATCAAAACTCCGATACCGATTCCGACCGATTTAGAAGACCTTTGCATTGCCGGAGTGAATGTGATTAAGGTGTAAATGTGTCAAAGTGTGGGACTTGAATGTACGCATTAGTTTGTCTTAAATGTGATTTTGGTTTCCTTTTCATTTCTCCTCTTTCATCTGCTCTAACCATTAATCCGACCTGTGAAATCAGTAAAGCTCGTTTTTCATTACCCGGATTCAGGAAAAGTGATACTTTCATGTGTTTTTTTTTTCTCCAATTTGACAAAGTGAAAATATCTCTTTTCCAAAATCGGAGGTGGTATAATATTCAAATGCCTACCTGGATTAAGTGTCCTTGTTCCCTGCAATCACATTCGACATCCAGGCAGAATAACTCTAATATAAAATGGGCATAATGGATGCACTACCACATCTTTAGCAATCATGAAGGTGGGCAGCACTGCGGTACAACGCGGCCACAGAATGTTCCGATTATCAACTTTTACTACGGCACAACGCGGCCACAGAAACTGTAATTCAAAACATCAACAGGCGCGGTTTCAATGGAAAACTAAATTTATATCCTTCAAGTTGGGATGAAAACATACATTTCTGAAAGAAAACAAATTAAAATACAGCAATGATGAATGGATATCTCCCTCTCTCTCTGGTTGCAAATTTCTCGGCCCAGAAAAAATAATATTAGTACTTTTGTTCTTGCCTGGGAATTTACAAGATTTTTCTTGGTTCTCAACCATTCCTTTGTAAATGCAAGATAGTAATCTGCTTCATCTCCTCTATCGACATCTAAATGAGAGTAAAAAGGTGTGTAAACACAACTGGTACACCAATGTATTTAGAGGGGTCATTAAGAGTAAGTATTTACCAGATTAGTGTGCCAAAAGTGGCTAACGGGGATCCGGCATCAGCGAAGTATGATGCAAGATTGACATCCTTATCTTCGTACTTTTTAATGAAAGCATGTTCCTGTGGCGAACACGAAAACAAAAATGATCAGTAGTATGGTTATTAGAGTGGAAATATCCCCATTATGGTTCATGATCGATACCTATAACAGGTAAAAACTAAAAAGATAAAGTAGTGCTGGATACAAAAATCTATAATTGCCTGAAAGTGATATTCCTTTATAAGCCGGTGAATTGTACTCATCTTGATATTTGCAGGTGCAAGAAGTTATTTACAATTAACGGAAAAAACTCGATTGTTAAATGAAAACTATACTGCACTGCAGGCTTACCATTAGTTCATCTGCTGCCAGTCTATCTTTTGGGTCTTTCTGCAGGCTGGAGGAAATTCATAGTTAGTACGGAGAATAATGTAGAAGACTTTGGCAACTCCTGATGAGTTAACTTGTCAAGATTAAACCCACATAGTATTGAATGTGCAAGGAACTGAAACATTCAGTACTTCAAATGTTCTAGTAAAAGGGCCAGAATGGCTAGGTAATGAAAAAATTGAACTTAAAAGCTAAAGGTCTTTGGTCTTTACCAGGCAGAGATAAAGGAGCAGAATTCGGGGGAGAATTGTTCTGGAGGTGCATAAGGAAGTTCTCGATCAACAATTGCTTCCATGAGCTCATAACAGTTGTCCCATCCTTCCTCTTGTGCAGATGGTGAGTATGGAAATTGACCTGTGGCACACTCCAATATAACTAGCCCCAAGCTCCAGATATCACTTTTGTATCCATATGCGCCTCCAGTGATTCTCTCAGGCTATAAACGAAAGTTTATATGAATTACTCACATGCATATGAACATTGTACATGAGAACTGGAATCAGTTTAAATAGTAATAGTAAGTTCACTCACAGACATATAATTGTAAGTCCCAACAAAAGTATTCCTCTCAGCAGAAGTGGTTGCGAGTATAGCACTCACACCAAAGTCTGTTATCTTGACCTCCCCTCTATGATTAATCAACAGATTAGACGGCTTCATGTCCCTGTGGATTATGTGTTTATCATGGTGGAGATACAACAATCCCTTGAGCACCTACACGAAACAACAAAAATAGCAGACGTACTTCTCATTTGCTTTAATCCCATAGCTAAATAGCGAAAAAAATATTTTTATTTTTGTGACATGATACTTGCCTGCTTACAAATGGCAGCAAGATACGGCTCCGGAATCGATATGACTTTCTTCAAAAAATCAGATAGAGACCCACCATCCATGTACTCCAAGACTATAGAAATAACACCATTTTCATAGAACGATTGGTAACATATAGCAACATTGGTGCATTGTGCTGACTGATTTATTTTCAATTCTTGCGCTATTTGTTTGACTAGTGTTTCTTGAAAATTCACTTGGATAGCCTGCAAACACATGACTATGTTAACAACCCAAAACTAAACACATTCAATCTTGAACCGACATGCGGATCCACTACCAAAAGACTCATATAAATGCCACAAGCAATTCTCAAATGCAAAATTAGGAACACCAAACAATGAGATCATGATTAGTACTAGTACAACAACATTTCAGTCAAGTGTCATTCCGAGAATTACCTTCAATGCGAAAAATTGACCAGTCCATTTATGGCGAATGAGTTGAACAATCCCACTACTTCCCTTTCCAATGACTTTAATTATGTCAATATCAGCTAAGCTCAACTGTTGATTATCTGATGGCTTTATTGGTGGTGCCTGAAAAACCAAAGTAGATCACTTCACAGTTCACTCACTATATAACACACATAAAACTACCATTTTCAATCATCAAATTTTCACAATTAGCACCTAAATCATACATTTCCCCATTTGGAAGGTAAATCCTAAAACCTAATTTTGTGAATTTTGATAAAAATTGAAGCTGAATTAAAGAGTAGTTGACTTGACTGACTTACAGCTTCATCTTCATTCTGCTGAACAATCCTTACTCCATCTTTGTTAACAAGCAAATCACCTTCTTTAAATGTCCCACTCTGGGTCCTTTCAGAATTTCCACCAAAAAAATCAAACAAAATCCACAAAAATAATCATTAAAAAAAAAAAAAAACAGATCAGAAAGAAGAAATTCTTACAAGAATTTGGCAAATGAAACATCATCAGAACGTGGTACAGATAGTTGAAGCTTAGGAGCAGAATTCTTCTTCTTCGCCTTAACTTTTGTTTCCTCCATTATTATTTTTTGGGTAGTAAATTTTTTGATGTAGTTAGTTGAAGTAAGTAGTTTTTAATAGTTGTTGGTGGTTCAAAGTTGTCAACAACGACCGAGAAGAAGAAGAAGCTCTCCACTTAAATTTCGTGTGTCGGTTAAGTGGGTACAAAAGCAGTATACCAAATGCAGTTGTTGTTTTGGTTTAATGTGTGTGTACATTACTCTGTTTGTTTCATCCGTTTGATGTTTGCAGATTCTGTTAATGATTACCGTCACTTTGAAAATTGGGTCATGGGTGATGTACACCCACTCAGATAAATATGGTTATCTTTTTCCTTCGTTCCAGTTTTCTATTTAGAGTTGGTTTCCTAGCATAGATTTTTTTTTTTTTTTTTTTTTTTTTTTTTAAGGTAACATTATATTAAAACCAAACGGAAACAGAGTACAAAGATTACAACATAGGAAGCAGCTTATCCTTGATATATACATGGGGTGTGTTATCCCAAACACTAGATACATGGGATTTCCTAGCTAACTTAGCCAAAACATCTGCTGCTTCATTCATTTTACGCGGCACATATTTACATAGTGAACTACCTAACGAAGTTAATCCGTTTTTATAGTCTTGAACATAAGAGAAAAGTGTTCAAGGGATGTTAGAAATATCACCATTGACATCATTAACAAGTGCAAGATTGTCAGAGATGAAAGTGATGTTCTGAACATGCATATCTTGAGCCCATTCAACAGCCGTCAAAAGAGCATGAGCTTCAACTTCTAGAATTGATTTCGCGCTTGTTTGCCAGCATCTGGCTGCTGCAAATCTACCATTGGTTCTATAGAAGACGATCCCACAGCCTGCAGAAGAAGATAATTTCCCCAAGGAAGCATCCACAAACATCAAACAAGTGTCAGAGTATTGATGCAACATTGAATAATGAAAACGATGCCTATTAGAGATAGTTTCAGTAGCAAGGAAAGGTTTCTGAAGGCTCAAATAGAGCTTCCGTGTTTGAGTCAGGGACTCGAACAATATCTGGATTTGATGGATAGTTACTACAGGACATTGACGCTTGTTTTCCATACTAGCACTACAACGTGCTTTCCAAATTTGCCACAAAATAACAATATAAAGATTAAACAATTTCTGAGCATCAAAATTAATCTTAGTATCAAACCAATGCAAAATCCAGTCCCTGGGAGAATTAAATTGGTGAATAGTAGCAAAAACTTGTGGGCATAACTGAAACCATATGGCTCTAGCAAAATCACAATGAAAAAATTAGTGATCAAAAGTTTCAGGATATAAACAACAAAGAGGACAAAGGTCATTCTCCACAATGTTGAGTTGAAACAGATGTGGTTTTAAAGGCAGAACATTTTGAAGACACTTCCAAATAAACAATCTGAATTTAGGTAAAATATTCATGTGCCATAACCTGAGCCATTGTTTCTGTTGATCAACAGTAGCAGAACATTGATTAGCTACTTACATTTTATACACAGATTTAGTAGAGAAATTACCCGATTGAGTAAGTGACCATCTAATACAGTCATCCCCAGAGTAAGGGATTCTAATGGACTGAATTTGTGTTATTTGAGCAGGGGTAAACAACTCTGCTAGAGCAGCTTCGTCCCATTGCTTTGAGTAAGGATCTATAAGCTGAGAAACCTGAGTATAATCTTGAAGATGATACTCAGTTTGCCTAACGAGAGGTTGTGGCTTCTCTCCACCCAATTATCCTGCCAAATACTTATATCCTGACCATTAGCCACCTCCCATATGTGATATTTCCTAACTATTGCTAAACCTCTAGTTATACCATTCCAAACCCAAGTACCCTTCTTCCTAGCAATTGTATGTAATGGTTTATGCTTTGGGAAATACTTCGATTTCAAAACTTGAGAACATAAAGTCCGAGGTTGAGTAACCAGCCTCCATGCCATTTTTGTAAGCATAGCTAAATTAAATTTTAGGATATTTTTAAAACCCATACCACCATGTCTTTTAGGAAAACACAGAACTTTCCATGCCTTAGGGTTTAAACCCCTCTTTGTTGGGTGATGGCCCCACCAATATTTACGCTGAAGCGTATCCAATTGTTTCAAAATAGAGTCAGGAATTGGGAAATATGACATCTGATAAGAAGCAACTGAATTTAAAACAGACTGTATTTGGATTGCTTTGACAGATTGAGGGATGAGTTTTTTTTTCCAACCATCTAAATATTTATGCATTTGATCAACTAAAGTTGAAAACACAAAACCTTAGATCTATTGAGAAACAAAGGAACCCCTAAATATCTATCAGTAAGCTTCATAGTGTTCATTTGTAACATGTTAGCTATCTCAGTTTGTCGACTCCTAGGAATATTTTTGTTAAAATCTATAACACTTTTGATAGGATTGATTACCTGACCATAAGCGCGACTGAACCTCAAAAGAATGTCTTGAGCAAACCTAAGTTCAGATGATTTAGCTTTCAGAAATAAGAGGACATCGTCTGCGAAAAAAAAATGTGAGATAGATGGTCCAACTCTAGCAGGCTTAACACCATCACTAGGCCAAATGTTGGGTTCAGTGACGGTTTGGAATTTCATATCATGACGGTTTTGGAGAAAAGCGTCACAATATCTTGCTGGTCAAGTATAGGTGACGGTTGCCAGAGATAACCGTCATTAATTAATGTTCCAAATTGTGACGGTTGCTCTATGTGTCATAGAAACATCTTACTATGACGGGTAATCCTAGCAACTGTTACTATAAGCCAGTATTACGGTTACAGTCACGAACTGTTACTATTGTTGATATATAGTAACGGTTGAAATAATACATCATACAAAATGACGGTATAGGTGAGAAACCTTTACAATAGGTCATACTATATAATGACACACGTAAGGTGAACGAATGTCACAATGTATTGCACTGGCGATTGATTTCTTATTTCAATTCCAAGATACCCCAAACTAAGAAATATGAAACATTAGTTGATATATATGTTAAATTAACTTCGTTGATAGTGGATCCATTGACAACCACTTATTTTGTTTTGACGCTACTTCATTTCAATATTCCCCAGTAGGATGTCTACCAGCCGAAAAGGCTATATTTTGCTAGTTGTCATCCGTTGATGTACATGAAGAACATGAAATTTTGTTGAAAAGAACATTTTTTTTTCAAGCAGAACATAAGTTTGTTACTTTGTAAGACTACTGACCTTCCTTCAAGACTACTGACCATAAGTTTGTTACCTTGTTGCCATATTTTAAAAAATGTTCAAAAGAGAGCGCATGTACCAAACGCACGTTGAGGTCCTCCCCAAGATTCGCACAAAATCTCATTTTCCCAAAATTATTATATATAACCAAAAGTAAAAACCCTAGTTCGAACTTCTAATACTCCGCCGCTCCGGATTACTCTATTTCTATCTCTTCCTCCTTCACTAGTAAATCACAAAAGCACAAAATCAAAAATCATCGCATTTAGAAAATTTGTTCTCCCTTAACTCAAGTGATTTCGTGGAGTTACGTTTTCATGATTTGATTTTTTTTTTTTTTTTTTTTTTTTTTTTTAGATTGATAGAAAATAAGTTAGAGATGCAGTAGCTTTGAAGAGATGAAGTTGCGGTCAGAGATCAAATATTGTAGTACTTCTAGGTAGTCTGACTTATGGTAGACTCCCATGGAAGAGATAAAGAAGAATAAGTAGAACAAAGAAGCCTCAAACCAATTGTTAGGTACCCTTCATATTTATTTTATTTTTTTCGGTTTTATGTTTTTCCGATTGATTTGAATATCGGAAGTGTTATCCTTTTTGCAGATTCTACATGATATGGACAAAAAGATGATACGATGCCCGATATAAGTTTTTATTCTATGAATAAAATTGTTTTTGATCTCTTGCATCCCGGTATCGCCCTTTACATCCTTTTTGGTCCTCATTGATTTTGTTTTCGTTGAAACACAATTTTCTTTATTCTGTTCTTATTATGGCGAATGAGTAGTAAGAGATCATTGTTGATCTATTATCTTTCAGTGTATTGTTGGTATGTTGATTTTAATTGAAAACTGATTAATAAGTAAACTGATTTTCACATGATAACAAGAAGATGGAGGAATATCTACACAACATAAAATCAAAAATATGGTGGATATTGGGTGATCTAAGGTTGAATTACATGGATATGATATCTTGATTTTCCATTTTTCGTGATAACTAATAAATTACCTGATTTTTTTTCCTTTGTTACTGTTTTCAATGGAAAGTGAATGATTGGGTGTGTGAACGCCAGTTATAGAAATAGCTGGAGAAATACGTGAAGGATCTCAGTTGATGAACAAACTCTGATAATTTCTATTCATATCTTGGCACATCTTGGAATGGACCTCAATTGATCAAGATGAGCATACAGAACGGAGGCTACAGCAAGAGAGCTCAGTAATCATTGACGGGTAAACGCAGATTGCATTTCTCAACTTTGATTCCTCAATCCTTGTGCGTATAAAACATCTTTGTGGAACTACTGACTATCTCCTGTGCAGGCACCAGATAAAAGTGGTGAATTTCATTAAAGATTGCAACTTGATTTTAACTCTATTCAATCAACTTCAGACTCCTCCACCAATCTTAAGTTTGCTGATGATGTATTAAAGGATGTAAGATTGCAACTAATTGAAGGCGTTGGAAACCAGAATTGTGTGTACTAATGAAAAAATTGTATGTACTTGATGAAAGAATGTGAATTGTTGCAAATATGCTAGGAATGTAATTATTTTTTTCTTGAAATATCAGAATGTAAATTGAAGTCAGTAATATAATATACAAATTCATTACGTTGTCACTTTGGTTTCGTATGTAAATTGAGGTCAGTAATATAATATACAAATTCATTATGTTATATGATGACAGTTATCCAAGGAAAATATCACCTAAGTAACGCATGCCATGACGGTTATCAAAGGAAAAAGTCACCTAAGTAACAGATGCCATGACAGTTTTCTATAGAACAGTCACTGTAATAGTCGGCGGCAAAATGTACATAAATTGACGGTTATATAAGAAAACCGTTGGAAATAATATTTATGCTGGCGCTTTTCAACATTATATTGACGGTTTCTCAGAAAACAATCACCATAACATCCTTAAGGTGGCGTTTTCAATAGAAAACCGTCGTGGATGTCTACTACAATGACGGTTTAAAATACTTCATGACAGTTTTGAAGGTTAATTGGTGACGGTTATGTGACAGTTCATAAGCGTCAGTATAAGATGACCCCACGGTGACACTCGCCTTTGGTGACACTTTCAAATTTCACCTGAACTGTCATGAAATTGATACGGTGACAGTTTTAACATGTCACCTATGTTGATTTTTCTACTAGTGCATGAAGCAACTTGGCACTTTCAGCATGTAGAAAAAGCCTAGACAGGGCCTCCATACAAATAATAAACAAATACGGGGACAAACAATCACCTTGACGAAGGCCCCTTGATGGCTGAAAAGAAGAACAAGGAGTTCCATTTAGAAGTATAGAGATAGTTGGGGTACTAATGCATTGTAACACCATATCACACCATTCTTTAGCAAAACCTAATTTCGATAAAACATCAATGAGAAAAGTCCATTCGATTCTATCGAAAGCCTTAGACATGTCTAATTTGATAGCTACAACACCATATCTATCTTCTTTTTTTTCATGGTATCTAATAGCTCGTGGGATATAACTATATTATCCTGAATATGTCTACCTGGCATAAAAGCAGCTTGGAATGGCGAAACTATTTTAGATATGATTGGCTTCATTCGATTCACCATAAGCTTAGAAATTATCTTATACGTTGAATTACATAAGCTAATGGGACGGAAATCAGATGGAGTAGCAGGGCACTCCACTTTGGGAATTATAGTCTGATAAGTGGAATTAAATCTAGGGTCCAAACTATGAGTTTTAAAAAAATTCTGAACCACAAAAACAATATCAGATTCAACGATTTCCCAGTTATGTTTATAGAAGCCAATTTGGAATCCATCAGGGCCTGACACTTTCCATGAAGGCATTTGAGCAATTGTACTTATAATTTCAGTCACATCAGGAATTCTAAGGAGCATTTCATTATCTTCAGTAGAGATACAAGTAGGAATCAAATTTAGCAGTTCTAAATCCTGTCTAAGATTGGTGGAAGTAGTAATATGTTGAAAATGACTATTTAATAGACTTTCAAGCTGATCTCTCTCTTTACACCACATACCTAAACTGTTTTGAAGAGATGCTATGTGGTTTCTTCTACGCCTAAAGTTTGCTCTGGCATGAAAATATTTCGTGTTACGGTCTCCATAAGCAAAATAATTATCTCTATATATTTGTCGCAATTGTTGATCATGAATATCATACCAATGAGCAAGTTCTAACTGCAATTGTTTATATTAAGGAGTAAGTTCAGCTGAGGGATTTTGACTAACCAGATTCAATAGATTACGCTTGATTGTCTTAATTCTGCCTTGGATACTACCAAAAGTAATTTGACTCCAAGTAGTTAAAGCATGCTGAGTAGAAAGAAGTTTATTGTGAATGTTATCATGATGTTGAACATCCCTATTCCAAGCAGCCCCTGTGATAGTCTTACAGTCTTTGTGCCCTAACCAATGTTCGTAAAGTCTGAAGGGCCTATCTTTTTTCCTAACAGATGACCCAGTTACTAATAACAAAGGAGCATGGTCAGAACCTACATGCAAAAGATTATGTAGTTGTGTCGAAGGAAAATTAGCATGCCAAATAGTATTTTCCAAAGCACGATCTAACCGAACTCTAATTAGAGAATCTCCTTGTCGATGATTAGACCAAGTATATGTCTCCTGACCAGACAACATATGTTAAACCTAGAATGCGGATACATTGAACTGGCAAGTTATGTTTTTTGTTATGATTGTGTGTGCCTCCTTCCTTTTCAGATGGATGTAAAATTGTATTCAGATCACCTATCAATAGCCAAGGATAATTATTCTCAGAAGCTAATCTATCTAAAGCATTTCCTAGCATGGATAAGTTTCCTTTTTTAGGTCCTAGCAGTCACTACACCAAATTCTGGGATTAGAAACAGAACCAGGCCGTTACTAAAACGGGTTGTAACGACCCTCGCCTGTTGCAAAAGTGGGTGTTACATTTTTTTTGTAACGGCTTTGTAGCCGTTGCGAATTTTTTTGTAACGGCCCTCGTAACAGGCTTGAGCCGTTACGAATTTGCCACGTGGTAACAGCTCAGGGCCGTTACGAATTTTTTTTGCAACAGAGCCGTTATAATGACTTAGAGCCGTTACAAAATTTTTGTAACAAAGAAAAGATTATCGCTAGGTCAATATTGACCTGGGTCAAAATTAGTCAATACTGACCAATTTTGACCAGGTCAACATTGACCTACAGTTCATTTTCTGCCGGAAATATGCCGGATTTTTTTTTCAAACAAATTAGAAAAATGAACATTTCATGTATGAAACATAATAACTCACAATGATGCACACTCATTCTTACTTAATTAAATTACTGAAAGAATCTAAGAGGACCTCTAGTTGCTATGAGCAGCAGAAGTAGTTGTCCAAGAGCATCATTCGCACGCCAAGAACCATATGGCTTGACGTCTATCTCTGTTACATCTTCTCCACAATGACCCATCTGACAAACCATGAAATATATTATGTTAAACTAAAGACACACAAGTTGACTGGATAAATTATGCAAAGGAAAACATGAGATGAAAAGTAAGCAGTAACATGGTTGTGATGCGATTGGAATACAGGTCAATGATCATATGCTCGAAGGTGTAGTTTTTGAGGCAAATGGGGTACTGCCACTAGAAATAAAGTAGGCTTATTCAGCTCTTAACAACAAGACAAGCACAGAGACGAGGAAAAAAGTATTACTTACAGGACAACGCAAGTTTACAGTAACTGAATCTGCAACAACTTCCATATCACTATCACTATTTGCATTTTCCGCATCATTATAACCCCTTATGCAACGACAAACACGGGCATGTGCATCTTAAAAACGCTCACCATCCAACTCTTTTGGTACCAAATTGAGAACCTAGTGAAACGTATAATAGTTAATTAACCACTCAAGATGGAAACCTTTCTGAAGCTCGCAAGCAATAAACCATCTACTTCAAGCAAAGCACTCTCCCATATCAAATTTATAAAGTGATACTTTAGGGACAGGGTGGATGTTAAGTTTATGTATCAAGTTAAGTGATACTTCACATTTTCACCAAATAACAAATGCCCTTATATCAAATATTATACTTCTAGGTAACAAATATTCCAAGGAAATTGTTAACGTGGATATAAAGGGGCGGAAAAAGAATTACCTCACCATTTCTTAACCTGTATGTAACATGCAAAAGTATCATTGAAATTGATATGGAGGGAGTATCACTTAGGGGCATGCCCAAGACAAAAGCCATACCTGCTGAACTGTTCGGCGCTTTGCAATTCTGACCCCCAAGAAAAAAATGCGAGCATTACATCCTATCAAAGAGATCTTATTCATCCTCTCCCTCGTACATGTCGTAATCTAACAAGAAAGAAAATTGCTGCCAGGATAACCCAAATGAAAATACTAACTACTTGCAAGCCCAACACTGATACGATAAGGGTGACATGTAGATGATAGACTAAAGATGATAGACGGAAGATGAATGAAATATGAACTTTCATGTTTTACCTAATTTATTAGGATTTGTCGAGTACTTCAATTAGAAAATATTATTAATAATAAGGGTGACATGCAGTACTCACTCGTAAAAGGGCAGTAGGCATCATTGGCTTGTAGACATTGAGTTCAAAATGATCATTTGATCCACTAGTTTCAACAAAAGCATCATGTGCAGCCTGGTGGATCATTTAAGAATCCACAAAAGTTAAATCAAGAAGGAAACAAAAACAATCATAATTCAATAAAAATCAGAAACCAATAGGAAAGTGAGTCCTATTAGAGCATAGAGACTATTTGACATTGCTAGCCAGCGGATAAAAGTAAGATACGAGAAAACTATCACCAAAGCAAGGAAACATAAGAAGTTACAGAAATTCAAGAAAATAAGGGACTTACTGCAGGAACATCATCACGACCATTATCTCCTAACAACTGAGAGCCTGGTCTATTGATACTCCGAACTGGCACATGGGTGAATGCGTTGACGAAGGTTCAGGTTGCTCGGGGCAGCTGATTAGAGCAAAATCATGCAACTTTCCAACCACGACCATCATCACAACCATTATCTCCTAACAACTGAGAGCCTGGTCTATTGATACTCCAAACTGGCACATGGGTGAATGCGTTGACGGAGGTTCAGGTTGCTCGGGGTAGCTGATTGGAGCAAAGTCATGCGACTTTCCAACCACGAGTTGAGCTTCAAATGGAAGATGAAGCCTGGGAACTAAAAGCAAAATAAAGAGAGGATGTCCAATTATGAGGACACAAACAAGTACGAGGACGACTTTTCTGCACATTTATAAGACACAAACAAGTACGAGGAGTCGGATAATTAGACAATAAGGTGGTACATTTATTATTTTGAAATGATGTAGTGTTTTTAGATGTAATTCCTTTAATAATTACTAAGCTTAATGTTGCCAAACTGATATCGTACATCACCAATATAAGCTGAGCAAGCTTAAAAAGGAACTGCAGCTAGCCAACCATGCAAAGCACCAAAACTGAAGTTGAAGCATATACTACTGATATGGTGTAGAATACATCCTATTTATTATCTATTGGTTATGCTTTCTTTGCTATTTTTCTTGTAAATTATGTATTTTATGCTTGTTTTGAGTTTTATAGCTACTGTGGAGTCGCACAGACGAAAAGAAGAAGAAATCACCCAATTTGAGCAAAAGGGCAGAATTGTCATTTCATGGGCGAACACTATCTGGAGCCCAGTTAAGGTTAATGGGAAACTCTCTTTTGGAGGAGTACTAAAGCCAGGCCCGTAGAGGTTAAGGGGTTGTTAGTGGGTGGCCCCTATCAGTTTTCATGGGAGTGCTATTAGCATCCAATTCTAACCCACCTCATAACCCTACATGAGAGACGACTTTCCTCTCATTCATCACATTTCAGATTTCTCGAAATTGAGAAGAACAAAGACAATGGCTGCTAGGTTGAAATCCAGAGATCGAACTCAGATCGAGATAAAGAAGTAGAGAAGATTGGAGGGAGTTGATGTTGTGCTAACAGACATGGAAGATTGGATTGAGTATGTTGATAAAGAGCAAAAGGGGATCTGCTGAGATGAGATGACGAGTTCAGATTAGGGTTTCGATTCATGTTTACAATTGAAGAACAAGATGATTATAGATCAAATCGAGGAGAAATCGACAAGACCTGATGCTGCAATCGATGGAGAAGTTAGGGTTTGCTATCTCTGAAAACCAAATGAAAATGGAGTCTGGGTTCTTGTCGCTGTTTTGATTTAATGGGTTTGTGTCTATGAAGTTGAAATTGAGATGGTTCTTTGGGTTGTGATGAAGTTGTGGAGGTGGTGGTTCTGTGTTGATAAAGATGAGCAGATGAAGATGTCTGATTTGAGATTTCAGAGAAGAGAAGCTATGGAGATGACAAGGAGAAGATGAACCTGATGTTGGAGAAATTTAATTACGGAGATGGGTGTTCACTGGAAATGCTTTTGGTGGTCTCTGTATGAAGGTGGCACTGTGGTTAATGGGTGTTTGAATCTGAAGAAGAACACATAAATGAGAGCAGTGGCGCTGTTGATTGGTTCGGGAGATGAACTCAGATAGGGATTGGAGTGTACATTATTGAGGAGCTACTGATATGAATTGAAGATACAATATCTGCTACTGTGATGCAGAGACAAAGGAGAAATCAAGGAATAGGGTTGAGCAGAATAGAAGGGTATGTTGGTGGTTGAATAGAGATGGTGCTGCTCAAACCTGTGATTCAGCTATACGCAGAAAAGATAACACTCAACTCTGTTGATGAATGAATGCTTCAAATAGATGTTGTGTAGGATTGTTACAGGGGATTAGCCTGAACTCAAGTTGGAGATGCTGATTTTCAAGGATGTGGTGAAATTGGAAGACATAATTGATGCAGAATGGAATGATTGAATGCTTATAACCAGATGTATGTTAGGATATAGGTTGTGCAGGGATTGAAGAAAATTGAGGCCTGAATTCGGCCGGGAAGTCCTGTAAATAGCCAGAACTCGGCTGGTTTCCCAATTACATGAGTCGACTCAGTGAGTCCGATGACCGATCCAGCTCTGCAACTCAGTAGAGTCAGCCCAGTAAGACGGAGTTTGACAAATGGTCGAGTGACCGACTCAGTGACTCCCTCTTACGCCTTGAACGTTGGTGACGGTTTGACCCTTTTGACCATTAGTCCTAACGGTGGGTGACGGAATATTCCGTCGAATATACCAGTGACGGCGAAGAATTC
>JAJJWW010008226.1:0-198656 GCA_023531295.1 Papaver armeniacum | reverse complement strand
AGCTTCTTCCACACGCTTGACCAACGCAAATCGGCTAGTGAGCTTTTTGGTTGTGGCAATATGCCTGTATTTTTCCCATATCATGGTATACAACTCTTAGCTGGTACACTGAAGCCTCCAATTAACACGTGGTCTTCATGGGGAGTCAAATATGGAGGAGTAAAAATGGCGCCCGTAACTGAATCTGTGACTTGCGGATTCCCGTCTATGATTGCGCCAACAGTCGCCGGAATACTTTCCACCATCTGGGTCGTAGTGTTATCAACCTCCATTTCCAAACCACCGGCGGGCGCATGGTTTCCACGGTTGGATCTTCATCGTGACTGGGTCCCCACCTTAAGGCCATCTTGAAACGATTCCTCCACGCGACATTATGTTTTAGTTTTGTTTCAAAAAATAAAAAGAAGAAGGAGGAGAAGGAGAAGAACGCGTAAACTTGGAAACTCATTTAAGGGCTCCCGGAGGAAGACTTCGAGCGTTACTTTGAAGCGTTTTCATCATCTTCATCAAGCGACTCGATTACCAATTATCACACGACAAGGAGTGGCTGGGGACTTCTCGCGATCGGGACGGGTCGCCGTAAATCTATGGCGGACATGCCTATGGGTAGGGTTTGCACCAACAACGAAAAGAGCAAACATAAAGAAGAAACACGGAAATACGTACCTAGAATATGTTCACACCTTTATTGCTACCACTCTGCTAGCTAGCACCAAGACATGAAAATAAAGGCTGATAATACTGACGCTAATAGCTCGCGTCCTTCTAAGCGCCGGCATCTTGCATCTCTTCCGCCGTTTATGACTTACATCTTTCCAACGTCAATGACTTGCACCTTTCCAGCAACTTCTCCGCCCATAGCCGATTGCACCGACAGCTCCGCGTCCCAAGTTGAGCGATCGACGTTGACTCACCAAGACAAGATGGCGCACGCCCGATCCAATGCTAGCGGCTCCACTTCAAAAACCAACACCGGCGTCCATGTCAAACCGAGCGCCAACGGCTCGTGATGTGATTTTGAAAGTTGATGTAAAGTGGTAAGAAAGATGTCGTTCACTCGTACTTGTAAAGGATGATTTTAGATTCAAATAAAACTAGAAAATTCAAAAAGGTTGTATCAAGATTTTAAATTCCACCGAGACTCAGGATTCCCACCAATCTCCAATTTTTATGTGATTTAATCTAATCAATATTCAAGCAACTCTTTACGTTTAAAGTGATTCTAATATTTTTGCCTAGACAAGTAGATTCTCAAAAAAAAAGTTGTAAATCGAAAGCATGGACCATCAAAAAGACTTAACCTAAGCATGACCCATCAATTGAGAACACAAACCACTTAATCGAGAATCATATATTCGATTTCAGTTCGATGAAAATAATCATAAAAGAAATTGCAAAAATCATTAAAAATAGAGATTACCACATAATAATTGGAAGAACGGCTTCCTCAGTTGCCTCGGCTAAGGGTTTAGCTCCTCATATTATTCACGTGCTCAAAATAGGTGTTCATAGCTCAAAAGGGTGAAAAACAAGAGAAACCAATAAAGCAGACCGATTTGCAACGTTTTATTACAAACCGATTTATTCTGAGAGACTTGTTGCAATAAGGCTGATACGGGAAACGATAAAAATGATATGTTGTAAAATAAAAGACCACTCTAGTAAATGCAATGTTCTTCGTGTTCTTGAAGCGTGAGAACCTGGTTTCCCCAACCTCGATTTCTCGTCTCTATGGTGTTTCTAAACTTCCCTAAATTTCTCTAAACTTCAATACCTCCCCACCCAACTCGACTTCACCTTTTATATCCCTCGGAAACCTAAAAATCCGATTAAAATTCTTCTCTTCCTTTTCGTGCAAGTCACGGCAATAATATCTCTGTCGACTTACTTACGCAGATTCTGACTGTCCAGACCATCCCAAACTCTCTATTAGGTAATTACGTATCTTATGAAAGATTATCTGCGATTTAGTCTCCTTGGATCTTCCAAAATCAGGCCAACAGAGACCCGTAACTTCTTTCACCTTTGTTTCCTTCTCCCGGGTTATCTAGCCCAATTCCTTCGATCCAATCAATAGTACCAACCCTGTAATTATCTGAGAAGTCCAACCCACCAAAATTTCGAGATTGAATCTCTTTAAATCCTCCCAAAAATACGAACCCTAATCTGCCTCTCGTCTGGTAAATTTTCCCGCCTTTTTCTGAAATTCAAAATAAAGAGGATGGATTCCCCCTATCCGGCAGTGGAGTCCCTTTAGCGATTGGGGGCGGAAACAGTAATTTCTGGGAGCAAATAGCCATGGGGTGCCGCTTATAAATTGGGTGCCCCTTATCCAAACTGAGAGTCCGAATAGCAGGCATCCTCCGGGTGCAACTTTTCGAGCCGATTTCTCCAAAAACGTTTATTGCCCAAAAATACCTACAAACACATAAAAAACCATAATAAGAACAAAAATGGGTACTAACAATATAGAAAATCGAGATTAAAATAGACACATAAATGCGTCTATCACTCGCGTCCTAGCCAACAGCGCCATGAGTCATTCCCTAGCCGGCCGGGGCAGCGTCATCCCCCTTTTCCATAGCCAACCAGAGCAGCGTCTCACGGACCAAGTTGCAGTGCCACCGCTACCGATCAGTAGCCAAAGTTGCAGCGCTGCCGCCAACACTCAATGGCCAAACAAAATTTATTCCAAGCCGTGAATGCAAGGATCGTGCATTCTTCATGCCTCCTAACAAAGTGACGTTAATACGCCACATGTCAACACCAAACGGCGCGTAAAATGTTCCTTTAGGTGTTACACCTCCAGTCATCGTGAGCCGGGCCGATTTTGCTGCCCCAACTTTTATTCAAACGTGACATCTCCAACCGTCACCTGAAGCCGCTCCGCTTCAACATTATCTCGGGAAGCCGCTCCGCTTCCAGAGCCAGAAGACGCTCCGCTTTAGCATTCTCTCAATAAGCTGCTCCAGGATCCGAAGCCGAATCTTCAGCGTTTTGCTCCATAAGCTTCAACATCCTCTCCAAGAGCCGAATCCTCTTCAACGCCACTTCTTCCTGCCAAAGATCATGTCGTAGCCACCACACTCCTCCTCGTCAAGGATCGTGATCACAACCAGCCAAGGATCGCGGTTGTGGACACTTTTTGATCCATCTCGCTAAACCTCATAGACGTGGGCAGTTTACTCGCTTACGCTCCAGCCAATCCCTTTCCTTCCATGGACGCCCGTGCAATTCCAACTGACCTATTTTATTGCTACAACAATGTAGTCTCTACGATCACAGCTGCTTCCAAGAACCGCTGCTGATGAAAGTTGCCATCATTCCACGGAACTGAAGCCAACACAAAAGCCAGCGCCCGCGCCAAGTTTATGATAGCGTATCCTTTCCAAGCCGACCAACGCTGACATTTCCTTTCCAAGCCGACCAACGCTGATGGCTCCCTTCCAAGACGACCAATGCTGACGGCTCCCTTCCAAGTCGATCGCTAGCGGCTCCATTCCAAACCGCGCAATGCCCGCGACTCCCATTCCAAGGTAACACATGACCAAACCAAGCTGACATCTTGCATCTCAACCAAGAATCGCATCTACTATTTCACTGGTCTAGCCAAGAATGACGCAAAAGTAGAATTCATGCAAGGCCGCCAACACAAGGATCACGGATTCTCAAAACACTCTCGAAAAATGTTAGACGAATCTTCCTAGCCATCTTTCATGACTTGCCGTTTGGATTTTGTCCTTGCCTTGTCACCATCTTATGCTTACCCCGAACCAATGCTCTTGTTCCGAGCTAAGCAAGGGACTTAATATTGATGGTGGTTTTTAGCTTAGGGTTAAAATCGTAAAACGTACATGTGACATGACGTCACTATGACCACTAGCGTATTTATTGAATCAATCAGCATGCCTACGTAATAATTACTGGGTACCTTTTTTATATACATGTGTCATGTTCCACTAAGCGAGAACCCTTAGTATTGACCGACAACACCTTCGTATATACCAAACCCTAATTCTCTCACCACCGTGCCAATGGCAAACCATGCCAGCCACATCTCGGCGCCAAGGCATGCCAACCATGCCAGCCGCACCACCGTGTCAATGGCAAACCATGCCATCCACGTCTCCGCGCCAAGGCATGCCAACCATGCCAGACGCACCACCGTGCCAATGAAAAACCATGCCAGCCACGTCTCCGCGCTAAGGCATGCCGACCATGCCAGCCGCACCACCGTGCCAATGGAAAACCATGCCAGCCACGTCTCCGCGCCAAGGCATGCCGACCATGCCAGCCGCACCACCGTGTCAATGGCAAACCATGCCAGCCACGTCTCCGCGCCAAGGCATGACAGCCGTACTACCATGTCAATGGAAAACCATGCCAGCCATGTCTTCGCGCCAAGGCATGCCGACCATGCCAGCCGCACCACCGTGCCCATGGAAAACCATGCCAGCCACGTCTCCGTGCCAAGGCATGCCCACCATGCCAGCCGCACCACCGTGCCAATGAAAAACCATGCCAGCCATGTCTCCATACCAAGGCATGCCGACCATGCCAGCCGCACCACCGTGCCAATGGCAAACCATGCCAGCCACGTCTCCCCGCTGCAAGGCATGCCAACCATGCCAGCCGCACCACCGTTCCAATGGCAAACCATGCCAGCTTACGTCTCGCGCCAAGGCATGCCGACCATGCCACCCGCACCACCGTGCCAATGGCAAACCATGCCAGCCACGTCTCCGCGCCAAGGCATGCCGACCATACCAGCCGCACCACCGTGCCAATGGCAAACCATGCCAACCACGTCTCGGCGCCAAGGCATGCCAACCATGCCAGCCACGTCTCCGCGTCAAGGCATGCCGACCATGCCGGCCGCACCACCGTGCCAATGACAAACCATGCCAGCCACAACTTCATGCCAAAGCTATGCCGGCCCTACCACATGCCGATGGCTGCCAAATGGAGGGTTGCAACGATCAACGGCTACCCTTCCATTTGAGATGCAGATCTCTGCCGTCCAAGTTCGCCACCTAACGCATGGAAACTTCTAGCCCAAGGCCAAACATCACGGTTTGTACCAAACCCTGATTTTGGCCGCGCCTAAACTATGCCAAAGCTTGCTAGTCCCTTACTTTCATTGACCAATCAGGTTGCTCCAAACCTGTCACGGTCTCAAAAGAGGCTAGCTTCCCAAAACACGCTAGCTTCCCAAAACCGCGCCAACATGCCGTACACGCATACCAAAAGCCATTCCATCCATGCCTCCATGACACAGGCGCGGCTATGCCACCTCGGGCCAGCAACATCCCTCCTGAATTCTTTCTGAGTTTTAATGTCGAGCTGTTTTCACCTCTCTAACGAGCTCAAAACCTAAATATCTCAGCGTCAGGAGATAGGAAATTCTTTTCCGGTCGAATGGAGGGGCGGACCGTCAAAATCCGAGTCCGTACGAGAATTCTATAGCGATTCTAGTAAAGGGCGCTAATTAGGGTTTCAGCATGCCAAACCCTAATTTAGACAAAGTTGCCAGGTTACAAACGGAAGGTAGCCACGATCAACGGCTGCCCTTTCTCCTGAGATGCAAATCTCATTCGTCAAAGTTCGCCACCCAACGCGTGGCAACTTCTGGCCCAATGCCAAAACTACACGGTTTGTACCAAACCCTAAATTTTGGCCGCGCCTAAAACATGCATGAGCATGCCAAAACCAGACCGGTCATGCCGCCCGGCTTCCAAACGAAGGGTTACAATAATCAACGGCTGCCCTTCCATCTCGAGATGCAAATCTCACCACACAAGTTCGCCACCTAACGTATGGCAACTTGCGGCCCAAAGACAAACATCACGGTTTGTACTAAACCCTAATTTTGGCCGCGCCTAACACATGCCAAAGCCATGCACGACGCTGGCTGCCAAAACGAAGGGTTGCAACAATCAACGGCTACCCTTCCTCTCAAGATACAAAATCTCGACCGTAGAGGGTCACCACCGAGACTCAAGTCTCCCAATCTCAACTTTCCAAGCAACAACAACATGCTACACGTTTTCCACGAAAACACTCGAGACATCAACACATGTCACAAACTGGGGGATGCTCATTAGGGTATTGGTTTGGCGGTTTACAGCGTGCGGCGTACACTACGCCCGTTACAAGAAAGTGTCATAAGAATGAGTCGGTTATTAAATACAAGTAGTAATAGTGAAACGTTTCTTTCATTATGGAACATCAATTCCAGGCGTTACCCGTTACCATCTCCTTCCACTTTACTTAGCCGTTCCCATTTCTTACGAGACCAGAGTACGTTTTGTTACGACTTGTATAAATAGGTCTTACATATTTCCACCAAACAAGAAGTTTTGGTCAGGAGCATACAACACTCATAAACCACTTGCTAGCTTTCCCATCTGTTAGCTTTTACTTTCTGATACAAGTCAAACAACTACTCTTCCGAATCAACTATTCTCGGTCTCGACACTTTCTTCTCGCTTCCCTCCCTAAAACCAACCCTTATCCTTCACTTTGTGACCGAAGCAAGTCCGGAACGGCCATTTCTTGGTTTAGGCCGAATTTGTACAGATTGATCTCTCGAATCTAAAGTACTCCCTTGCGAGTACATTGTTTAGGGTTTAGACTCGGTTTCTCACCCACTCACGCGAAATTATCGAAATCACAGAAAACCGTTTTCACCCTCAAACAACAAACTTGCCTACTATTATGGAGCAATAACGTCTTCAGGATGTAACAATGTTTTCCCTGACTATATAAAAGAATATGACGCTTCAACAAGCTCATATCGCTCAATTCTGAATAATTAATGCTCCTAGACGATTGTACTAGTATAGAGCCATCAATTAATTATTCCTAAATCATTAGATTCATTAATCGAATTCCCTCGGAATATATTCTACATTATTCATAATATTCCGTTACTTCAATTCATGGTTCTTCCCAGCAGAATTCCATGGGTTAGTAATAAATATTCAAGGTACGGGCATCTGAGCCGCTATCGAGTAAGCCCCGACTAAAATGGTGCAAGTGTACTCAGCAATAATGCACTAACGAACACGTGAATGCACGAACGAGCATTCCAAAATACGAAGGAACGATGAACCTATGCAAAATAGGAAGAAAATAATAAATAATAAAATATTTATCAAGGCGCTGGGGGACTGGGCCCACCGGCCGTCTGATCGTGTCGTGGCCAGTCCCACGCCCAATTTTATATTTTATCATATTTTTATTATTTTCCTTGATCTCATGAAAATTCTCTCATTTGAACAAAATTCCTTCGTTTCAAGGAAATTCCTCATTTTTATGGTGTTTCTTTCACATTAAGGAAATAATAAATAATTAGGAAAGGTGTGCGGGACCAAGCCTACTAGCCGGCCGGTCATGCCATAGTTGTGGCCGGTCCCACACCTTGCATTCCTTATTATTTTATTATTATTTCCTTCATCCCATGAAATTCCTTGATTTCATGACATTTCCTTCAAATCATGAAACTAATACATAAAATTAGGGAAAGCTCACGGGACCGGGCCCTAGCCGGCCATGCCCTAGTCGACCGGTCCCACACGCCCTTATTTTATTATTATTATTATTATTTGTTTCCTTCATCTCATGGAAACTCCTTCACTTTAAGGAAAACTCCTTTATTTCAACAAACTCCTTCATTTCATGGTATTTCCCTAAAATCATGAAAAATAATATAAAATTAGAAAAAAGTGCCATGGGACAGGCTTATTGGCCGGTCGGCCATGCCTTGGCCATAGTCGGTCCCACACTTCATGATTCCTTCATTTTATTATTATTATTTCCTTCATCTTATGAAGTTTCCTCAGTTTGAGCAAAAACCTTGATTTCTTCATATTTTCTCAAATGATTGCTCAAATGCACGCCAGAAAATATCAAAATTCTCAGGACTGAGACACGAGCACTTTGGTGACATGAGCATATTACCTTGACCGATCAAGGTTGGCTCTGTGGCTTGCAAGAGGCCGGTCCCGCATATTTTCATCATTTGACCTAATTTGTTCACATTAGGTTCAAACTCTTCCAAACAATTTGGAATTTCATGAAACAATCGTCATTCGATCCCGTGACCAACCAGGGCCGGTTGCATGACCCTTTGGTCGGTCCCTCATCTCTTCATAATTAGGTTTCATCACCTGACGCTCGGACGATCATTATTTTAATAAATGATTAAACCAACATTTAATCATCCTCTCATCAACTGGTCTTCAAGAGACTTTGGAATTTTCTCACTGTAGCATCCGGGCGCTACATGGTCGACTCATCATCCCATGTAGATGATCCCTCCTTCACTTCGTGGTTGATTTTCAATAAATCAACAATTAATCATCAATTGATCAAATTTAGGGTTTCGAATCCAAGGTTCATAATTCCAGATTCAAACACTAATAATTTTACGTTGATCCCATGATCAACACTTTAATTAATATACTCGGTTCAGTTGCCAGTATTTTAATTTAATATTTTACTTAGTCCTGTTACCAATAATTCATCAAGCGAGCAACATTCGCTCAGATGAGCAATATTTGCTCAGACTAAGGAATATTGGTTCAATTAGCAATATTCAACGATTCATTAAATGAACATATTTGTTCACCTTAGCTATCAACATTTATTGCACCTCGATTTCAGCAGACACGTTCAATTCATGAGTCTCATAACATTTGCAAATCACGTTCGACTCGACAATACAAGGACTCATCGCCCCATGAAGTCAACAACTGACTAACTAAGTACACGTCTGCCTTGCAGACTCCACGATCACGAGATATCAATCGTGTTACATGGGGGGATATCAACTAGGGTTTTGGTCTGGCGGTCTACGACACGTATGTTCATACACACGACGAGAATGTGAGTAAGTCGTGCAATCAGTTGGAGGAGTTAGCAAAGTTGTGGATGGAAAATCAACCTAGTCTCCGCACAATGAGCAACTGGTTTTGACATGATTTCCCACTTCCCCACTCTTTGACTTCAGCAACTGTCACACTTCATGGGATCAAGGTGTCTACAATTCCAGCAATATAAAAAGTCTCTGAATCATGATTGAAAGGGACAGAACGTTCATACTGAGACAATCTTTCGTCTACAAGAACTCATCGTCTGAACAATCACTCTCAACCGAGTAAACTCAATCATTCGAAAATTTCTTACGCGAATACACAACACACCTACAATCTCGATCACCATTGATCTCACATTTCTCGATTTTCCTCATACGTATCGAGCCATCCTCTCTTGTGACCGAATTGACTCTGAACGACCATTGTCTTGGTTTAGGCCGGAGTCCTACAGATTGATCTCTAGAATTCAAAGCACTCCCTTCTTGCAGTGCATCTGTGTGAGGTTTGAAAGTTCGCTCGGTTCAAGGAGTTTCATCTGCACGGTCGTCTCCTCAATTACGTAAAAATCAGCGACTCGTTTTGCCCCATCTACAGATTGGCGACCACAGTGGGAGATCATTCTCTCGGTTGCAATCTCACTTATCACAAAGATGGTCGGTCTTAGGTCTGGTTCAGTTACCAATCCGGGTTCAACACCCGACCCTAACATAGCAAGCTCTAGTGGTACTGCTAATACAACTCCTCCGGTGCCACCTGTCAATGCTACTCCTCCAAGCACTGGTGCTCCAGTGATCACCCCTGCAAACGACGGTACTGGCACCATAAACAATCCACTCTCGGTCGGTCTCTTGAAGAAATCAGATAAAATCCGCCTACCATAGGCGATCTCATGAAGGTGCAAGAAACCCTTGCCAAAAATCAGACTTACGTGGCTGCCACTCAGAAAGAATTATGCAATTATCTCAAGATTCTTACAGACAAGATGTCAGAGAAAACTCAGGAGAAAGGAAAGGCTAAGGAAACATCTTCAGACGCCGATCCTGAGGTCACTCCAATCCATGTCGTAGACGATGAAGAAGTTTATAAATCTAAAGCTACAGACGATCCGCCAACGAAGGAACAATCTAGTTTCATCACCCGTGAAGACATGGAACGACTTTTGGAGGATCGTGGAAAAGACAAGACGCCTTCTGTCCATCGTCACCAACCTCCATACCCTGCTGCTACACAAAGGATTCCTCTGTCAAAAGGTTACACCTCTCCAACATTCACCCTTTATGATGGAACAGGCAATGCTCGAGATCATGTTTCTCGATTTCTGGAAGCATTGGGTGAACATGAGCAGAACCATACTGTCCGTCTGAAGGAATTTTCAAAGTATCTGAAAGGCGGGCATATACCGTACAACAACATCACATCGGGAAGTATCAAAAGTTGGGGAGAAATGGTTAATGCTTTCTACGAAAGTATTTTTTTGTTTCGTAGCAAATCACCCTCTCGATCTCGGAAGGATGTTTCAAAGGAGCAACGAACATCCTAACGATTATGTGAAAAGGTTCGAGTTCAAGCTTTGGACTGCCATGATCCAAACGTCACAGAGCAACAACTCGTGGACTTGTGCATCAATGGAATGATTCCAATCTACATAGCTTTATTGGAAAATCTCAGGTTCTAGAATTTCTCAGAACTTCATGAAGAGGCTAAGAGATCAGCAACTAATGTACCTGCTTTATTGGAGAGAGCTAAGACTACAAAAGCCGAAGAACCACGAGAAACTCGAGGTAGCAGACGTTTAATCAACAAACGGTACAACCTCCAACCTTCCAAAAATGTTGTTGCAGAAGGGAGCAAACGAAAAGCCGAGCCGCAGCGCAAGCATACTTCTCCGACCCCTTCGAAAGTACAAAGGAAGGATAATCAAACTCGAGATGCACAAGCTCCTACCCAACGCGCAGGAGCTGATCAAGAAGCACCTGATTTCCCTTTTCCCATTGAAGAGGTGATTGAACTATTAGATGTCTAGGTTCAAGACGGTGCAATCAAGTTACCATATGTCAAGAAAGAACCAACTGAAAAAGACATGGAAAATCCTCGTTACTGTCGCTTTCGTAGATTCGTCAATCATCCCACAAGGGACTGCGGGACCTTGAAGCGCATCTTCCAAGAGAAATTAGAATCAGGGGAACTTAGCTTGGGGACTGAAGGAGTGCACAGAGACCCTCTCCCGGCAGGACTTTCACTTTCTCCGAACCACCCGTCAAGGAAGCAGTTTAATCCTTAATCGAGCAAGTCTGCGAATTGATGTAATTATCAAGGGCTCAAAGGAAAGACATGTTTGCTGCATTGAATCACATCGTGTTAGGGAAGCGTTTATTGATTCAGAAGACACCTCCTGAGCCTTCAGCAGACAAAGAAATGTACGACTGGGGACTTCTCACCATAGTCCATCTCAGAGGAAATGAATTCGGAAGAACGTTGATCAATGCTGACACCTCCATCAACATCATTCCACTGAAAACCACCCACAAATCCGCATGAATCATTCGACAAGAAGATACTCATGATCTTATCTCAATCAGAAACCATGAAGGAACGCTCACAGATACTTGTGACTACATTCTCTAAGTGAACATAAGTTCAACCTGGACAGAAACCAAGTTTCACATAATCAGTAAGATCCAGGATATGACATGGCCTTCAGATGAGCGTAGATTCATGCTAAAAACATGGCCACTGACAAAGCGCCTTTGGTTGCACATCTCTCCAATGAGGAAAGTTCTGATCCAGAAGATTCGGTGGACATTCCATCATCAGAGCACCTGGAGGAATTTCGAACTTTGACGAGGTTGAAGCAAGAAACTGCAAAAGATGCATAGAAATTCATCAAGAGGTTTCACTCAGGCAAGTCTCATTCCTCCTATGTCCGTGTCATTTATTTCCTCACATGCTATCCTAGCATGGGGACTCAATTATGCTATCAACTCTGCTATTGCAAGACGTTATGAAAGCATAGATTCACCACATTTTATTAAGTGGTTGAATCCGACACTTCTCTGAATCGAGCATCACACTGAGACATTCATTACTGATATGATGTCCAAGCATGGCAAAGAACACTTTGGGAGTTTCTCCATAGCATTACTGGAGTGTCCATGTGTGCCACAAAATCAGAAAGCTCTGATGTCTGCACAAGTGTTGAATCCCACTAACGCAACGAAGGAATGCTGAAAATCAATAGAAGATAGTCGGGACCGAGGCGATCAAACCTAAGACATTCGGCGCTCAAGGTATATGACGCTTCAACGCTCAAGCATCTAAGAAGCCTTCAAATTGTACTCCCAATCAAAGAGTACACCTTCGATAATGGCGCCTCTGGATTCAACACAAATATCTCGACGATGATTCAACACCAACACGATCAAAGTGTAACAAAACTACAATCGATAAGTCTTCACTATCCCATAAGACTTCTGAAGCAATGCAACATCAATCATCCATCGATGGCACAAACTCCTTCGACATACACTAAGACTTGATCTTATCGGAGAGATCGATTCAAATCTATTTCAACAAATGTTATCCACATAACAAGTTACCGCAACCTGGTGTGATTCCATGAAACTTCATCAACGTGACCTCTCTACATCACAAACCCCTACACGACTGAGGAACTTCCTCTCTTCACTAGAATGAAGACCGGTGCTGGCATCTCCCACAATAACTTCGATTCACTGACGGATCCAGTTCACAGTAAATTCATATTGTTCAAGAGAATTCGGGCTGATCAATACACCTTCATATTGGGAATGCTCAACCCACCAACTTGTTCGTGAATGTAAAGCCTAACTGGATGGAGGAGCAAAGGCTATGTCGATAATCATGGTTCTAGCCTCTTCGGTCTCTGGAGAATCTCCAACTATAGTATCGACATCAACAAGGATATATGGAGAAACTCCGTCCATGGCCTCAGCATCAACAACGGTCTCAGGAGCAACATCCTCATGACAGGGCTTCATCAACTAACCATTCTCTGAAGTGTTACACATGAAGCGGACTTATCCAAGAACTAATGATTCATATCAAGATGTATAGACATCATAACATGTTCAAATGAAAGTATTCTCAAAGCTTGCATGACTGGCGGACACAATCCAAAGTGTTCTACAAGATGTTCTCATCGCCTCTACAAATGAGATACAACACAGTTCAGGTTATGGGTTTTCAAAAAAGTACCAATGGGTGAGGAATTGGATAATACTTCCTCAACAAAAGATGTTCGTATACGTCTCTTCTACAATACACCAAAAGGGCGCATCAATCGGACGTACGAGCTCAAAGATATGGCCTTTACCGTCTGGTTTACGAAATATGAAAAATTTGTACGGGATTACAAATGTGCACGCTTTGTTGGCTGACCTCTACAGCTCCAAATTGAGTGATTCTTTTCTCATGTGATAACTTAGTCTCTTAGCTTCAAAAGTTGGGGCCAAACATCGAATTCCGACGTCGTATGAGCTTCCTACAACTTCCAGAGCATACAACATGCAAGCAGTAATTCTTAGACGGGATTCATAGCCTCTACAATCGATCGATGTCCACCAGGTATTTTAGATAAGCCCTTTATCAAGGTACCCCCAACTTCGACCACCTAGGTCTTTACATCATGTCTTTGTACCTGGGTCCTCTATCTAGGTCCTGCCAGAAGAAGGGAAAACTAAAAAGGAGATTCAACTAAATACTGGGGACTGACGATCCACTGATCATGACGGTCAGTTTCATAGTCCAAGACTCATGACTGAAACCAAGCTCGGTTATGCTAATCATTCATCATAAAACGAATGCTACAACTGAGACGTACAACCATGGTCATTACATCATCCCCTCTTGAGAGCAGTTATGGTCCCGTGACCAGGGTTTCAGAAGTAATGTTTCTACGACTGACAGAAACAAAAAATGATACTGCAAGCACCAGGCTCATGTATCAACCAAGGGTTTCAGATTTCAAATTAATCAATGACATTGAAATCTTTCATCAACCGTTCGAGACACAAGCAAATGGTCTAAAGACATAACCGGGCCGTTTTACAACAAGCTCGTCTGAGACAATTTTACTTTTTCATGCACAAATAAGAGAGTTGGGAGCAATTAGTGAGGAATCTAAGGTTGATCCATATGTCATTCTCTTAGTATGGATGTCCTCTACAACATTTCCACAGCAATTGGATGAACGAGCAAAAAGATGTGGCCAAAACCTTGGACTACATGACAGCTGAAAATTTTCTGAAAACCTTCTGGAAGTTTACCGTTTCATCAATTTCGGCCCTTAAACGTGCTCAAAAGCTGAAAATATTCTGATCTAAACCTTGGAAATTTTCCGAGGATGAAGAAACACGGGTAGATCACAAAAATCCGACATCGGACAAAGATTCTACAACAATTTAAATGAAGACCTAACTTCTGAATTTTTTCATCCACATCTGAATCATGAGCTACACAGTCAACACAAAGCCGAACTTCATCTTCAGTCGATAGTCTCACTTGCAAGTCGGCGGTGCTTCTGCTGATGAGATATGAGCTTTTCATCTTCAGCTCTTTTCCTCTGTGATATTCCATCATGTTTTTCCTCTGCATCTGCTAAGATCAAGAAAGCATATATCTTAACACGAACCACTCTAAGAAGTCTTCATCTTTGACTTGATATTTCTGGAGCGTTCCCCGGAAGAGCTAGAGGGTGGTTGTAACTGGAAGTCACCATTATCTGAGGCGAAAAACATGGAGTCATGGATATACCAATAACAAGCACGTAACAAAAACGGTAACAATCCAACTCTTATCTATATAATTACGATTTCACTAGTTGTAGTGATTATAGCCTCAGAATTTCGAGAACTTGCTCGTTCCTTCAAACCTGCAAAGACGAGCAAAATCCATTATTCAAAATCATGTCTTGATGTTCATAAAACCGTGAACAACTCACGTGAGTTTAACATCCAGTGGTTTTTCAAAAATTGGACAGACGTCCATTCTACAATTGTGAAAACTTACATACGGACATTATTTTACCATGTATAATTGTCTACTTTCAACAGTTGTTCAAAATCAAAACATTGGTTTTACAAAATATATATATATAACGTGAAACTCACGTAAGTTTGAAAAGAAATATATATATATATATTTGCTCCCTGGCGCGAGCATCTGTCTTTGAAGCGAGAGTATATTTTCAAAGATTTCTGAAAGCTCGAAGATAAAAATTTCATGAAAACTCATAAACAAAATTTTATTACTAACAGACGCACGTCTGTTCAAAATAAAAAATCTCTCGTACGAACATCCACATTTGAAACGAGAGTTTATTCCACTTTGTGAAATCTCACATATTTAAAAAATAAAAGTTTCTTTTTCGTGAAAGCTCATAGACAAAATTTTTATCATTAGACTCAAGTCTATTTTGTTTATTTCTTAAACTAACGAACGAATGAACGTCCGCGCTAAAACGGATTTCCTTTCATGGGCCCAGACCCGTGAATCCTAAATCGACCAAGGTTTCATCACCAAATCAGCGGTGCTACACCAATTTACGCTCGTTAGACGATGCTCTATCATACCACTGGGATCTTCGTTCAAGCCATGGTTCGCTCATGCAATCGAAAATCCGGTAACATCCTATCTTACGACTAAGTTCAATTACTTATTTCGTCTGTAACTAAAAAAGAAAATCACCATCCAGTGCTGAATGAGGAACATGACTGTCCCTCACTAAGCAGGGGACGTAATGTAGATGGTGGATTTTCGACAAAGGCTAAAATCATAAAACCATAAAACCATAATTGTACATGCTCCTGATCCAGCAATCAGATGAGTATTGAGTCTCATGTCTCTCATCGAAGCATGAAAGCTCATCCCACAAGAATCTCTGACTGAGAATACTGTCTCTCAGAGTATATGTAGATGTGTAGTCTCTCAGGTGAGGCAACGACATATCTCATGAATACTGAGCAATTTCAGTAATTATTTCTATATAGAATCGAAAGATTGGACGGCTCCTAGACAGCTTGCCTGCTAGTATAAAGCAATAACGTCTTCAGGATGTAACAATATTTTCCCTGACTATATAAAAGAAAATGACGCTTCAACAAGCTCATATCGCTCAATTCCTGAATAATTAATGCTCCTAGACGATCGTACTAGTTTAGAGCCATCAATTAATTATTCCTAAATCATTAGATTCATTAACTGAATCCCTGGAAAATATTATACATTATTCATAATATTTCTTTACTTCAATTCATGGTTCTTCCCAGCATAATTCCATGGGTTAGTAATAAATATTCAACGTACGCGCATCTGAGCCACTATCGAGTAAGCCCCGACTAAAATGGTGCAAGTATACTCAGCAATAATGCACCAACGAACACCTGAATGCACGAACGAGCATTCCAAAATACGAAAGAACGAGGAACCTATGCAAAATAGGAAGAAAATAATAAATAATAAAATATTAATCAAGGCGCTGAGGGACTGGGCCCACCGGCCGGCCGATCGTGTCGTGGCCAGTCCCACGCCCAATTTTATATTTTATCATATTTTTATTATTTTCCTTGATCTCATGAAAATTCTCTCATTTGAACAAAATTCCTTCGTTTCAAGGAAATTCCTCAGTTTTATGGTGTTTCCTTCACATCAAGGAAATAATAATGTTGATGGTGGATTTTCATTTAAGGCTAAAATTGTAAAGGCCAAAATTATGCGCTAACATCTTGCAAAAGATAAAGCCATTAATAAGTGATGAATACTTCTTCACTTTACTAATTCACCTAGAATGGAGCATGTAGCAACAATCCCAGTATTCTGTGAATTAAATACACAAAATTCATCCAGGTGTTGATGGTGGATTTTCATTTAAGGCTAAAATTGTAAAGGCCGAAATTATGGGCTAACATCTTGCAAAAGATAAAGCCATTAATAAGTGATGAATACTTCTTCAATTTACTAATTCACCTAGAATAGAGCATGTGGCAACAATCCCGAAAGATTCATGAATTAAATACACAAAATTCATTCGAGTTGGAGCATGTAGCAACAATCCCATATACCTGCGAATTTACAGCATTATTAATTAATGCATGACCAGCCTCGTATTTCCTGTACTCATTACCGGTGCTACATGACGACTGAGTGTTGTTCTTAGCAGAGCAGCACGAATCTCCAAGCATTAATAATGAAGCATGTATGAAATACCCATACAGTCTACAACTCTCGGTGTGTTATACTAACCCGATTGAGCACATTTGAACCTGAATTGACCGTATCAGTCTCAGAAACGATCACAACCATCCAACTTCACCAGCATGATTGGATGGCTTAGATTGGATCCATGACCCCAGGCAGGTATTGGAATATTCACTACCGACCCAACGCGGGCCCGCATGGTCGGTCTCCCTTGCCAAACCGTCCAAACCAGAGCAGTATGGACGAAAAACCCTAAATTAGGGTTTGTGGCACATTACATGTATCGCAAAACAGTCTCAACCATCCATCTTCGCAGGCATAGATGGTGGGTGTAGATGTAGATTCAAAGAGCCCAGAGCATGTCAACATAAACACCGTGGGCCCGCCTACATACCTTACTGATCGGTCAGGACCAACTATGGTTGGTCGTCTTGATTCGTGCGCCCCAAACTGGGTATGACACACGGTCGGCAAAACCTAATTAGGGTTTGTGTCGCGATCACGAGCGTCCATTTTCTCCTGCACGAATGAAGGGTCCAGGAATAGACTAAGCAGGTCCGATAAGTATCAACACGATCACTGTGGTCCCACCTATCTCCACACCCGATAGGCCAAGACCAAACTTGGCTGTACACCTTGATTCGCGCGCCCAAGCTAGGCGTGGTCACACTTCCCAACCGCAAACTGATCTCGACCGCTCAAGTTTACCGGACAAATTGAGTGGCTTAGATCACGTTTCTATGGGACGATGAAGTACATGTATATAATCATCCCAACGTATGCACGCCGGGCTGATCGGCCAAGACCGACCAAGCTTGGTCGTCTTGGAACGCGCGCCCATAATTGACATGATACGTGGCTTTTGCGGCACCAAATTTCTGTTGCAAATTGATCTCGACCACTCAACTTCGCCGGACAAATTGAGTGGCCCAGATCACACTTTCACGAGACAATGAGATATGGGCGCCTACACCGTCATGTTGTCTACACACATGCATGATCGGCCCTGTCAAAATTGTATCCCAAGCTTGGATTCGACCAAGCTGAAGAGTGTTGCTTGCGCACCTCTTCAAAAACCCTAATTCCATCAACGGTCGCAGATGAGTGTCTCAAAGATCATCTAGTCCATCCAACATCACCGGCTTGGTTATACAACCCTGGTCAGGAGTTAATTGGTCAGTGAGGCGTCATGGTGATCACCACCCGTCACTTTACCACACCATGATGCGGTACACATAGAATACACACGATACTTCACAAGTATCGACTTCCTAAATAACTTAGTTATTTAATAAAGCATTACATGCTACTTTCATGGGTCCCACGATCCACACACTCGAGACATCAATCATGTCACAAACCGGGGATACATACTGGGGTATTGGTCTCGGTTTCACGGCGTGCAACGCGCCATCACAAGAACGTGTCGGGAAGTCATGGACGGTTAGAGATGACGGGAGAAGTGGGCAAGACTGGTCGTGTAACACCAACACACAACTCCACTACTCCATCACTCCACTTCCTCCACTTCCCACGAGAGACGTGAATAAGGCTCAAATGACTTGTATAAATAGGTTCTCCTCCCTATTTCCAAAAATAACAGAACAAGTCCAGACAACAGAGGCAAGTGTTGATACCATCGTATTCAAACACCGGAACTGATAGCTTACATCCTGTAAGCCAGTTCAGCTTTCTGATACAAGTCATACATAGCCAACACCTTCACAATCTCAACACCTTCTTCGCTTCCCTCCCTAAGATCAACCCCATCTCCTTCACTTTGTGACCGAAACAAGTCTGGAACGACCATTTCTTGGTTTAGGCCGGATTTGCACATATTGATTTCTCGAATCTACAAGCACTCCCGTGTAGTGCATTTGTTTAAGGTTTAGACTCATTTCACATCCACACACCCCAAATTACCAAAACCGGCAGAAATAGTTTTCACCCATAAACAATTGGCGACCACAGTGGGAGGTTGATCTCTCGGTTGCAAAAAATTGAATTCTCAATTCTTCGGTTTTCATCTCGCGATGTATCCTCACCCGAAGACCACGGTGTGGTTACGATATCATGGGAAGTGTAGCTAGAATGTTGGAGGATGTCTTGGCAAATCAAGCCGGTATCGCTAGAAGACAGAGCGAAACATTCTGCCTTTTGAATGATATAACGGCACAATTACAAGAAGGGTCGGCATGCATCTACTCAGACAATACAAGAAACACTGAATCCTTATCTAGGAGTCACACCTTTACCAGTAGAGATGCAGAAAGAGCGCGTAATCACAGGGGACTCAGGAGAGATGAACAACATGGTCCAGCCGACAACGAAGACTTGAGGCAACTCCAAAGAGGAAAAGACTTGTCCAGGGTGCCACAACTTCTGTCGGATAAAGAAAGGGAGCCTGCAGCTTACGGAGCCCTGCCACTCTTGTCGAAGCCCGGAAGACTGTCCAATCCGCATCGACCTTTCAACCAAGTGAAGAAATGCTTGAGGAAGGAGAGATCAATCAAGGAACACGTGAGTATAGAGGATGGGAGCGTTCAATTCGATCACTCAGCAGTGATATTATGACACCTTCCACACCCCGCCACCCAGGCAAACGATCCACGGATATGATGGCACTCACAAGTCTTCCAACTTCATCTCCGAAACGTGCTCCACATCGAAGCCATGTAGAGACACCACAACTCCCACGAATGCAGGAAAATCTAGACCCGAAGTACCTACACTTTCCGTTCCCAGTGGAAAATATTTTGGAGTTGCTGGAGGCGTGGGTACGAAACAGAGAGGTGGAACTACCTCCTGTATGGCGTCCACCTACTGATCAAGAAGTAATGGACCCAGGGTATTATCATTTCCACCGGTTCCTTCACCACCCTACCAGTGAATGCAACGCTTTGAAACGCATTGTTCAGAAGAAACTTAATTCAGAGGGATAACTTTCCTTATCTCAGAGATTAATGCGGATGATTTCCTTAGAGAGGCTACTTCGGTTGATACAAGTAAAGCTTCAAAAGCAAGTAAGTTCTATTTAACAATTTTACAAGAAAGATAGTTTTAGAATTCACTGGGGACTTGGCATCCCGCACATAGAGAAAGAGGCTCAATGATCAAATGCCATGTTTGTTTCCATTCATACTTCCCCTTTATGCGACATTTGCAATTTCATATGACATGTGCAATCATTCATGACCAAGATGCAAATTCCATTTAAAATAACCTCTTTCAGAAAAGTTATTCACAAAACTATCTCAAAATAAACCAATTCAATTACCTATTAATTCAAAACTGGAATTCAAAGGAAATCCTTACTATCACTCAAAAAGAAAAGCATCTAAAAGAAAAGACAAGTAGGTGGCACGAATCCTTCAAGGAAAGTTCTTCAGCAGCAACTCGTCCTTCTGGGCAAGAGAGACTTTCATCCTTTGAAGAACATCCTACTTCAGCTTCAACTCCTCAGACAACTTTTCAACCTCTTCTTCCTGGCGAGTAACACAATCTGCAGAAGGGACTTCATCTTGTAATTTCTGGAGCTCCTGAATCTCGGAGAACCCTTTGAAGAACCAAGGAGCATTGAAGTCGTATCTTGCACAAACACATCTCGATGGCACTTCCAGTCTTCAATCATCTCCTCAGAAACTATTCGACCAGTTGTGACGCTCATCCCATGGATAGAAAATAAAGCTTCCTGAACGCGGTTGACCAATGCAAGACGACTTTTGAGCTTCGTAGTGGTAGCAATGTGGCCGTACTTCTCCCATATCGCCGTGTACAACCCTTCGAACTGAGATAGCACACTGAATCCTCCAACCAACACATGACCTGGATAAGGGACAATGAAGGGAGGATCGAACAAAGCCCCAGGTTGCATTACCAATACTTCACTAGTCACAGGAGCCTTGTCAGTTGCAGGAGGCATTTCAGAAGAAGTCACCACGACAGCCTTATTGATTGGAACTTGCTCAGGACGTTCTTCAAGGGGAGCCACCTCAACAATAGCGGATGTTGCCTCTCTTACATTCCTCCCGATGTCTACTTCACTCTGGGTGCTAATTTCCATTATGGCCCCATCAACAAGATCACTTAGGGAGGCACCTTTTCCAGCCGAGCTTGCGTCATCTCTGTCATTGTATGGAAAAGGAGCGGTTTCACCAGACTTCTTAGCATGAAAATCAGTGTTACCAGACTTCTGAGGAGCAGTGTTATTAGACTTCTTAGCATGAGGATCAGTTTCACCAGACTTCTCAACATGAAGGCTAACGTTACCAGACTTCTCGTTCTGAATGCGCGCCAACCTTGTGAAAATATTCTCTTTAGGAATTACCTGATTTCAAGCAAGGATCACTCTTAGAAGAATTCGCTCCGGAGAAATGAAAGAATCGACAGAAAGAGATTTAAATACATGCATATTGGAGGAATTGAGGACCACCGAATCACATGCCTGCCTCTTAGATCTTTCTCCTGCTTCGGGAATGCAATCATCAGCTCTGGTTCGTTTGGCTGAGAGTGGCTTCAACCGGAAATGCTTCTTCAGAACGTCAGAAGATGGATCACCACGGGAATCTGTGACAACATCCTCCGAAAATTCTTGAAAATCCAACGGTTGCTTCCTCCAAAATTCCTTATACTTATCGGTTACCACTGGGTTTCTCCAAGTAGGCCAGAAGGGAAGACTCTGCGATGCCAAGAACACGTCAGCATCAAAGATACCCGGGAGAAGCTTTTTCGGAGCCTCCGACGGACGGATAAATGGAACACCCTGGTCAAATCCCATTTGACGAGCAGCCCTGTCAATGTTGTACGGAGTCACAGTAAGAGCTTCGTTGAATAGAGACGGGATATATCCCGAAATGCAGCTGTGCAGATAAATAAGTTCTCCAAATTTCATAGTCTTGGCATCGGTACGCAACACAGCATCAGGACCGTCAGAAGCAATAGCAAAAGTCTTCAGCTAAACAATAGAAGAGTGGATCGGCCCCCATGGGCGGAAATTTATGGAAGACACATTATCAAAGATGTCCACGAGTTTCTCACCGGTTCTGGGATGCCTCCTCTGCCAACGGAGTATTCTCGAGCCACCATACAAATTGCTGAGTGAAGTTGCAGGAACAGGAGCATAACTTTTGAAATGTTCCCACAAGAATGCCTAAAGAAAAGCGAAGTGGACGGACGACTCCACCTTCTTGTACCCGTTGGAAACATGCATGTCCATTGCTAAGGCGTCCAGATGAGAATACAGCGATCCAAGGAACAAGGAACCCAAGGGAAGAACTTCACCTTTTGCTAGCTTTATATCAATGTTAACCAGGACACCTCTTATGGTCTTCTTTCCAGAACCGTCGTCAAATATATCTCTGGATAGCCACAAAGACAGGAATGCAATCACGCTGAGCTCGTTTTCCAACTCCTGATTCGGTTCTGGGTCTACAGGAGACCATTCCGATACCCACCAGGTGTAAAAGCATCTTGTATATTTTTTATCCTCCTTGTCCAGATCGTCGAATTCTGCCACCTTTCGGAGTATAGCGTCATAATCACGTTGTTCCGTGTCAGAAAGCTCGTAATAAAAACTTCCAGCGACGGGCAGGTTCATCAATGCATCTACGCTTTCCAGAGTAATAGTCATCTCTCCCCATCTATATATAGATGTATGAGTAGAAGGGCGCCACCGAGAAATGAAAGTAATCAAGCTGCAAAGATCTTTCTTAATTTCAAGAGTAGCGTATGCCATGATCGCATTGAGGATTTGCGCTTTGGTCAAATTGGCTTTAACGTCCTTATTATTCAACATGCGTCTCATCCACCCTTCATTAGAACCCGGTGGAGTATGACAAATCTTGAAGTCGATGGGAGAAGGTGGATATTTGTTTCTTCGAAGACAGAACCTCATCACAAGTGTCGAAGAAGAAGATGGATCGGCTTCCATATTTTCCCTCAACCTGGAGAGCGGACTATCTTATGAGAGGGATGTTTGCTAATGTTTGGAAAAGGAAAGGTGAACAACTCGAGAGCAATGTTCGGCATATTCTGAAGTTGTCAACACTTCCTGACTTAGCACCAGCATTATCTCCAGAAGACATCTCAACAGGAGTTCTTTTCTTCATTCTACAATAAAAGACAGGAATCGGTACTTATATAAAAAACGCATGGGATGTGTGGTCGCACACGACAGAACACACATTCACGTTGGAATACACAAGGCCGGGATTGGGTCCAAACACCAGAATCGATCAAGTGACAAGTCCGGATCAAGTTTCAAGTTGCTCAAGTTCCAAGTCCGGTATTGATTAAGTTTCAAGTCTGGTATTGCTCAAGTTTCAAGTCCGGTATTGCTCAAGTTTCAAGTCTGGTGTTGCTCAAGTTTCAAGTCCGGTATTGATCAAGTCATAAGTCCGTTATTGCTCAAGTCTCAAGTCCGGTGTTGGTCAAGGGCATGAGGCTGGTATAAAGGTGACATTCAGTCAGGCATACACGATATGGGACCCACGTTCAATCGAGCATGTATGGCGGGACCATATTTATTTGCACAACACGGTTCTCTTATGTCATGGGAATCATGTTCACGAAATTCAAGCCGAGTTCTTTTCCAAGTTACAACTTAAGAAGCTAGGTTTTATATGCAACAATGAAAGAGGAGGCAAGACACAACATATTCATGGATTCACGGCTTGTTTTACTAAGCAATCCTAACAAATGTTGGCGTATTAATCTTGGTGGAAGAGCTAAGCATAATATATATCTTGCAAAGGTGTTTACCTTTAAAAAGAAAAAAGAAAAAAAAAAGAAAAAAAAACGCTTACCTTGCTGCGGACAGACGGACGGCGACGGCAAGCTCCGGCGGCGGCGACAGCGGCGGCAGTGGAGATCACGGACGAGAGCTGCCGAACAAAAAAAAAGTGTGAAGAAAAAAGAAAAGGGGTCGGTCCTTTTATAGACAAAATTTGGAAGAATCCCAATAGAACAAGGATTCCTCTTTTGCTTGGATTCCTCTTTTGATTCAAACACACAAGGAAGGAAACCGGTCCCACCAAAGAATTCCGCGCTTGCACAACGGCATTTACATGGACAACTGCTAGCGGTCGGTCAAAATTCCTCCGGATTAATTTTCTTTATCATGTCTTCTTCACATAAGTATGTCACCATCTCATGCCTACCCCACAATAGCGCAACCATTATGCGCTAGGCAGGGGACTTAATGTTGATGGTGGATTTTCATTTAAGGCAAAAATTGTAAAGGCCAAAATTATGGGCTAACATCTTGCAAAAGTTAAAGCCATTAATAAGTGATGAATACTTCTTCACTTTCCTAATTCACCTAGAATAGAGCATGTGGCAACAATCCCGATGATTCATGAATTAAATACACAAAATTCATTCGAGTTGGAGCATGTAGCAACAATCACATATACCACGTGAATTTACTGACATTATTAATTAATGCATGACCAGCCTCGTATTTCCTGTACTCATTACCTGTGTGGCATGACGACTGAGTGTTGTTCTCAGCAGAGCAACACGAATCTCCAAGCATTAATAATGAATCATGTACGAAATACCCATACAGGCTACAACTCTCGGTGTGTTATACTAACCCGATTGAGCACATTTGAACCTGGGCCCGACCGTATCGATGTCTCGAAAACGATCACGACCATCCAACTTCACCAGCATGATTGGATGGCTTAGATTGGATCCATGACCCCAAGCAGGTATTGGAATATTCACTACCGACCCAACGCGGGCCCGCATGTTCGGTCTCCCTTGCCAAACCGTCCAAACCAGAGCATTATGGACGAAAAACCATAAATTAGGGTTTGCGGCACATTACATGTATCGCAAAACAGTCTTAACCATCCATCTTCGCAGGCATAGATGGAGGGTGTAGATGTAGATTCAAAGAGCCCAGAGCATGTCAACACAAACACCGTGGGATCGCCTACATACCTGATTGATCGGTCAGGACCAACTATGGTTGGTCGTCTTGATTCGTGCGCCCCAAACTGGGTATGACACACGGTCGAAAAAACCTAATTAGGGTTTGTGTCGCAATCACGAGCGTCCATTTTCTCCTGCACGAATGAAGGGTCCAGGAATAGACTAAGCAGGTCCGGTAAGTATCAACACGATCATTGTGGTCCCACCTATCTCCACACCCGATAGGCCAAGACCAAACTTGGTTGTACACCTTGATTCGCGCGCCCAAGCTAGGCGTGGTCACACTTCCCAACCGCAAACTGATCTCGACCGCTCAAGTTTACCGGACAAATTGAGTGGCTTAGATCACGTTTCTATGGGACGATGAAGTACAGGTATATACATCATCCCACCGTATGCACGCCGGGCTGATCGGCCAAGACCGACCAAGCTTGGCCGTCTTGGAACGCGTGCCCAAAATTGACATGATGCGTGGCTTTTGCGGCACCAAATTTCTGTTACAAATTGATCTCGACCACTAAACTTCGCCAGACAAATTGAGTGGCCCAGATCACACTTTCACGAGACAATGAGATATGGGCGCCTACACCGTCATGTTGTCTACACACATGCATGATCGTCCTCACAAAAATTGTATCCCAAGCTTGGATTCGACCAAGGCAAGAGTGATGCTTGCGCACCTCTTCAAAAACCCTAATTCCATCAACGGTCGCAGATTGAGTGTCTCAAAGATCATCTCGTCCGTCCAACTTCACCGGCTTGGTTATACAACCACGGTCGGGAGTTAATTGGTCGGTGACGCATCATGGTGATCACCACCCGTCACTTTACCACACCATGATGCGATATTCGCATAGAATACACACGATACTTCACAAGTATCGACTTCCTAAATAACTTAGTTATTTAATCAAGCATTACATGCTACTTTCTGTGGGTCCCACGATCCACACACTCGAGACATCAATCATGTCACAAATCGGGGATACATACTCGGGGTATTGGTCTCGGTTTACGGTGTGCGGCGTAACAACGCGCCATCACAAGAACGTGTCGAGAAGTCATGGACGGTTAGAGATGACAGGAGAAGTGGGCAAGACTGGTCGTGTAATACCAACACACAACTCCACTACTCAATCACTCCACTTCCTCCACTTCCCACGAGAGACGTGAATAAGGCTCAAATGACTTGTATAAATAGGTTCTCCTCCCTATTTCCAAAAACAACGAAACAAGTCCAGGACAACGAGGCAAGTGTTGATACCATCGTATTCAAACACCGAATTGATAGCTTACATCCCGCAAGCCGATTCGACTTTCTAATACTAGTCATACATAGCCAAAACCTTCACAATATCAACACCTTCTTCGCTTCCCTCCCTAAGATCAACCCCATCTCCTTCACTTTGTGACCGAAACAAGTCTGGAACGACCATTTCTTGGTTTAGGCCGGATTTGCACATATTGATTTCTCGAATCTACAAGCACTCCCGTGTAGTGCATTTGTTTAAGGTTTAGACTCATTTCTCATCCACACACCCCAAATTACCAAAACCGGCAGAAATAGTTTTCACCCATAAACAATTGGCGACCACAGTGGGAGGTTGATCTCTCGGTTGCAAAAAATTGAATTCTCAATTCTTCGGTTTTCATCTCGCGATGTATCCTCACCCGAAGACCACAGGTGGTTCTGATATCATGGGAAGTGTAGCTAGAATGCTGGAGGATGTCTTGGCAAATCAAGCCGGTATCGCTAGAAGACAGAGCGAAACATTCTGCCTTTTGAATGATATAACGGCACAATTACAATAAGGGTCGGCATGCATCTACTCAGACAATATAAGAAACACTGAATCCTTATCTAGGAGTCACACCTTTACTAGTAGAGATGCAGAAAGAGCGCGTAATCATAGGGGACTCAGGAGAGATGAACAACATGGTCCAGCCGACAACGAAGACTTGAGGCAACTCCACAGAGGAAAAGACTTGTCCAGGGTGCCACAACTTCTGTCGGATAAAGAAAGGGAGCCTGCAGCTTACGGAGCCCTGCTAGGAGATTTATATCTCAAGACTCTTGTCGAAGCCCGGAAGACTGTCCAATCCGCATCGACCTTTCAACCAAGTGAAGAAATGCTTGAGGAAGGAGAGATCAATCAAGGAACACGTGAGTATAGAGGATGGGAGCGTTCAATTCGATCACTCAGCAGTGATATTATGACACCTTCCACACCCCGCCACCCAGGCAAACGATCCGCGGATATGATGGCACTCACAAGTCTTCCAACTTCATCTGCGAAACGTGCTCCACATCGAAGCCATGTAGAGACACCACAACTCCCACGAATGCAGGAAAATCTAGACCCGAAGTACCTACACTTTTCGTTCCCAATGGAAAAGATTTTGGAGTTGCTGGAGGCGTGGGTACGAAACAGAGAGGTGGAACTACCTCCTGTATGGCGTCCACCAACTGATCAAGAAGTAATGGACCCAGGGTATTGTCATTTCCACCGGTTCCTTCACCACCCTACCAGTGAATGCAACGCTTTGAAACGCATTGTTCAGAAGAAACTTAATTCAGAGGGATAGCTTTCCTTATCTCAGAGATTAATGCGGATGATTTCCTTAGAGAGGCTACTTCGGTTGATACAAGTAAAGCTTCAAAAGCAAGTAAGTTCTATTTAACAATTTTACAAGAAAGATAGTTTTAGAATTCACTGGGGACTTGGCATCCCGCACATAGAGAAAGAGGCTCAATGATCAAATGCCATGTTTGTTTCCATTCATACTTTCCTTTTATGCGACATTTGCAATTTCATATGACATGTGCAATCATTCATGACCAAGATGCAAATTCCATTTAAAATAACCTCTTTCAGAAAAGTTATTCACAAAACTATCTCAAAATAAACCAATTCAATTACCTATTAATTCAAAACTGGAATTCAAAGGAAATCCTTACTATCACTCAAAAAGAAAAGCATCTAAAAGAAAAGACAAGTAGGTGGCACGAATCCTTCAAGGAAAGTTATTCAGCAGCAACTCGTCCTTCTGGGCAAGAGAGACTTTCATCCTTTGAAGAACATCCTACTTCAGCTTCAACTCCTCAGACAACTTTTCAACCTCTTCTTCTCGAGTAACACAATCTGCGAAGGGACTTCATCTTGTAATTTATGGAGCTCCTGAATCTCGGAGAACCCTTTGAAGAACCAAGGAGCATTGAAGTCGTCTTGCACAAACACATCTCGATGGCACTTCCGGTCTTCAATCATCTCCTCGAACCTGTTCGACCGGTTGTGACGCTCATCCCATGGATAGAAAATAAAGCTTCTGAACGCGGTTGACCAATGCAAGACGACTTTTGAGCTTCGTAGTGGTAGCAATGTGGCCGTACTTCTCCCATATCGCCGTGTACAACCCTTGAACCGAGATAGCACACCGAATCCTCCAACCAACACATGACCTGGATAAGGGACAGGTGAAGGGAGGATCGAACAAAGCCCTGTGTTGCATTACCAATACTTCACCAATCCACGGAGCCTTGTCGGTTGCGGGAGGAATTTCGAGAAAGAAGTCACCACGACGACCTTATTGATTGGAACTTTCTCAGGACGTTCTTCAAGGGGAGCCACCTCAACAATAGCGGATGTTGCCTCTCTTACATTCCTCCCGATGTCTACTTCACTCTGGGTGCTAATTTCCATTATGGCCCCATCAACAATATCACTTAGGGAGGCACCTTTTCCAGCCGAGCTTGCGTCATCTCTGTCATTGTATGGAAAAGGAGCTTCTCGGTTCGGTGTTACCGGACTTCGAGGAGCGGTGTTATTAGACTTCTCGGCATGATTCTCAACATGAAAACGTCAGAACTTCTCGTGTTACCTTGTGAAAACATTCTCTTTCGGAATTACTTTCAAGCAAGGATCACTCTTAGAAGAATTCGCTCAGGAGAAATGAAAGAATCGGTTTAAATACCCGCATATTGGAGGAATTCACATGACTTTCTCACCTCAATCATCGGCTCTGGTTCGTTTGGGTGAGGAATCGGAGTTTATGCTTTCTTTGCTATTTTTCTTGTAAATTATGTATTTTACGTTTGTTTTGAGTTTTATAGCTACTTTGGAGTCTCCAAAAGGACAAAATTGTCATTTCATGGGCAAACACTATCGGCCAACGTATACTAGTAGCCAGCCCCGACTTCCCTTATCAAGTGTTACGTTCAAATGTATCTGCAAGAAATTTCTCTTTCTCAATCATTTACTCGTTATTTTTCCTACACCCGAACCATTGTGAAAACATTCTCTTTGAGTTCGAATGGATTGTGTAGTTGTTGAATTGAGAGAGAAAAGCAATCCGATTTTTGATGTTCATCGAGAATTAAGATGAAGAAATGAGTCAAATGGATCACTCTTCGGGTTTGTTCGAGAAGATAAAGATGATGGCCATCTTGAGTTGAAATCGAGAAATATGTCGTAGAATTGATGACTCTGTGATGTCAAGATGGAATCGCTGTTTTGATTTAATGGGTTTGTGGCTAGAAATGAAAGAATTGGATTCGATGAAGAGAATGGGTTTTGAGTGAGAAATGATGGTTACGTGGATGAAGGAATTTGGGATTATGATTGAAGATGGTTGTGTGGTTTGGTGGTGATGAATGTGTCGACTTGGCAAAAAGATGATTTTTTGTTTGAAAATACTATGGCATATAATGGGAGGAATTGAGGACCACTTGTTGCAAGGGACAGTGCGGGTGATCACATGCTAATGATGCCTCTTAGATCTTTCTCCTGCAGTGTTAGGAAATTGCGCTTGTTGGTGGTGTCGGTGTTGACATGAATGCAATCAGATGTATGCTTAGGTTTGATTACGAGGGAAGGAGCTATGTTGTGTTGGTGGTGAGATTCTGTAGCACATGTAATTGGCTCAAAGTGTTGGTGATTAGAGCCACACAATAGTGGTCTTGATGGAGTTGCAACTAATAGGATGAGCTTAATTGAAAAATGCTTCTGGAGCAGCAAGGGAATTCATGAACGTGATCTTTGTTGAGATAACAAGAAGATGGATCACCACGGAATCACACAACATCCTCATGGTCAAGCACTTACCTAAGAAAATTCTTGAAAAGCTCATCTAACTAGTGACCGACTCATCCCTTGACCCGGTTGCTTCCTCCAAAATTCCTTATACTTAAAAATTCCGAGAATTTTCGGGTTACCACTGGGTTTCTCCAAGTAGGCCAGAAGGGAAGACTCTTCGATGCCAAGAACACGTCAGCATCAAAGTTACCCGGGAGAAGCTTTTTCGGAGCCTCCGACGGACGGATAAATGGAACACCCTGGTCAAATCCCATTTGACGAGCAGCCCTGTCAATGTTGTACGGAGTCACAGTAAGAGCTTCGTTGAATAGAGACGGGATATATCCCGAAATGCAAATTGTGCGAGATAAATAAGTTCTCCAAATTTCATAGTCTTGGCATCGGTACGCAACACAACATCAGGACCGTCAGAAGCAATAGCAAAAGTCTTCGGCTAAACAATAGAAGAGTGGATCGGCCCCCATGGGCGGAAATTTACGGAAGACACATTATCAAAGATGTCCACGAGTTTCGCACCGGTTCTGGGACGCCTCCTCTGCCAACGGAGTATTCTCGAGCCACCATACAAATTGCTAAGTGAAGTTGCAGGAACATGAGCATAACTTTTGAAATGTTCCCACAAGAATTCCCAAAGAAAAGCGAAGTGGACGGACGACTCCACCTTCTTGTACCCGTTGGAAACATGCATGTCCATTGCTAAGGCGTCCAGATGAGAATACAACGATCCAAGGAACAAGGCACCCAAGGTAAGAACTTCACCTTTTGCTAGCTTTATATCAATCTTAACCAGGACACCTCTTATGGTCTTCTTTCCAGAACCGTCGTCAAATATATCTCTGGATAGCCACAAAGACAGGAATGCAATCACGCTGAGCTCGTTTTCCAACTCCTGATTCGGTTCTGGGTCTACAGGAGACCATTCCGATACCCACCATGTGTAAAAGCATCTTGTATATTTTTTCTCCTCCTTGTCCAGATCGTCGAATTCTGCCACCTTTCGGAGTATAGCGTCATAATCATGTTGTTCCGTGTCAGAAAGCTCGTAATAAAAACTTCCAGCGACGGGCAGGTTAATCAATGCATCTACGCTTTCCATAGTAATAGTCATCTCTCCCCATCTATATATAGATGTATGAGTAGAAGGGCGCCACCGAGAAATGAAAGTAATCAAGCCTGCAGCATCTTTCTTAATTTCAAGAGTAGCAGATGCCATGACTGCATTGAGGATTTGCGCTTTGGTCAAATTGGCTTTAACGTCCTTATTATTCAACATGCGTCTCATCCACCCTTCATTAGAACCCAGTGGAGTATGACAAATCTTGAAGTCGATGGGAGAAGGTGGATATTTATTTCTTCGAAGACAGAACCTCATCACAAGTGTCGAAGAAGAAGATGGATCAGCTTCCATATTTTCTGAACCGGAGAGCAGGACTATCTTATGAGAGGGATGTTTGCTAATGTTTGGAAAAGGCAAGGTGAACAACTCGCCAGCTATGTTCGGCATATTCTTGAAGTTGTCAACACTTCCTGACTTAGCACCAGCATTATCTCCAAAAGACATCTCAACAGGAGTTCTTTTCTTCATTCTATAATAAAAGAGAGGAATCAGTACTTATATAAAAACCGCATGGGATGTGTGGTCGCACACGACAGAACACACATTCACGTTGGAATACACAAGGCCGGGATTGGGTCCAAATACCAGAATCGATCAAGTGACAAGTCCGGATCAAGTTTCAAGTTGCTGAAGTTCCAAGTCCGGTATTGATTAAGTTTCAAGTCTGGTATTGCTCAAGTTTCAAGTCCGGTATTGCTCAAGTTTCAAGTCTGGTGTTGCTCAAATTTCAAGTCCGGTATTGATCAAGTCATAAGTCCGTTATTGCTCAAGTCTCAAGTCCGGTGTTGGTCAAGGGCATGAGGCTGGTATAAAGGTGACATTCAGTCAGGCATACACGATATGGGACCCATGTTCAATCGAGCATGTATGGCGGGACCATATTTATTTGCAAAACACGGTTCTCTTATGTCATGGGAATCATGTTCACGAAATTCAAGCCGAGTTCCTTTCCAAGTTACAACTTAAGAAGCTAGGTTTTATATGCAACTGTTTATGGGTAAAAATCGTTTCTGCCGATTTCGGTAACTTCGGTAGGTGAGTGAGAAACTGGTTCAAACCCTAAACAAATGTGCTGCACGTGAGCACTTTATAGATTCGAGAGATCAATCTGTACAAGTCCGGCCTAAACCAAGAAATGGCCGTTCCAGACTTGCTTCGGTCACAAAGTGAAGGAGAAGGGTTGATTTGGGGAGGGAAGCAAAGAAAGGTGTTGAGACCAGAATAATTCGAGAGAGTAGTGTCTCGACTTGTATCGAGAAAGTGGAAGCTTCGTAAGCTTGCAAGAGATGAAAGCTTTTGGAGAGCTTGCAAAGTTGCCTTTTCCGAGAGTGTAGTATTTTTCTCCCGACCGAGACTTGTTGTCCTGGTGGAAATAGGTAAGACCTATTTATACAAGTCGAGATTGAAACGTACTGGCCTCATGAAGGAAGAGAGTAAAGGGTGAAATAATGGGAGGAGGTGGTAACCGCATGGTGTTAATGGTTGAAAACGTTTTCACCATTATTTCCTCTTTTATTTGACCGCTTTATTCCTATTCACGCTTTCTTAATGTGAGCGTAGTGTACGCTGCATGCTGTGACCGCCAAACCAAAACCCTGGAAAGCATACCCCAGTTTGTGTTGATGTCTCGAGTGTTGGTTGCATCTTGAGTGCAAGTGGTGCTGCTAGGGGCGCATGTGGCATGTGCCAATGACATGTGCGAAATGCCTTTGTTGCGAGTTGCACCTCGAGCGCAAGTGGCAATGCCAGAGCTGCTAGTGGCGTGTGTGGCATGTGCCAATAGCATGTGTGGAATGCCTTGGTGGTAGGTTGTACGTTGAGTGTAAGTGGCTACCAGCGTGTATTAGGGCCACGGCTAGGTAATGAAAGCTACCAGCGAGCGTGTTGGCATGTGCCAATGGCATGCGTGGGCAATAGGGTCACGGTCTGGTAAGAAAAGATACCAGTGATGCATGTTGGCATGTGCCAATGGCATGCTTGGCCATTAGGGCCATGCCCAGTGAGAAAAAAGCTACCCGGCGAGCGTGTTGGCATGTGCCAATGGCATGCGTGGCCAATAGGGTCACGGCCTGGTAAGAAAAGCTACCAGTGACGCATGTTGGCATGTGCCGATGGCATGCTTGGCCATTAGGGCCGCGGCCTTGTAAGAAAAGCTACCAGTGACGCATGTTGGCATGTGCCAATGGCATGCGTGGCCAATTTGGGTCGCGCCTTGGTAGAAAAGGCTACCAGTGACGCATGTTGGCATGTGCCAACGGCATGCTTGGCCATTAGGGCCACGCCCAGTGAGAAAAGCTACCAGCGAGCGTGTTGGCATGTGCCAATGGCATGCTCGGCCATTAGGGCCACGGTTTGGTAAGAAAGGCTACCAGTGACGCATGTTGGCATGTGCCAATGGCATGCGTGGCCAATTTGGGTCGCGCCTTGGTAGAAAAAGCTACCAGCGAGCGTGTTGGCATGTGCCAATGGCATGCGTGGCCAATTTGGGTCGTGCCTTGGTAGGAAAAGCTACCAGCGAGCATGTTGGCATGTGCCAATGGCATGCGTGGCCAATTTGGCCTAGGTTGCATGGTTTGCAAGCCTAGGTGCGGGCGCTACTTTGGCATGGCGCGGCTAGGGCCAAGGTAAGGGTGTTTGGCTTGGCGTGGCGTGACTAGGGCCAATGTAAGGGTGTTTGGCTTGGCGTGGCGTGACCCAGTGTAGCTAGGGCCAAGGCAGAGTGTGTTTGGCATGGCGCGGCTAGCTCGGGTTAAGTGTGGCTGGCATGATTCGCCATTGGCACGGAGGTGCGGCTAGCATGGTTGGCATGCTTCGGCGCGTTTGGTATGGCTGGCATGATTTGCCATCGGCATAGAGATGCGGCTAGATTGGGCTAGGTGTGGTTGGCATGATTTGCCATTGGCACGGAGGTGCGGCTACCATGGTTGGCATGCTTCGGTGCGTTTGGTATGGCTGGCATGATTTGCCATTGGCATAGAGATGCGGCTAGCTTGGGCTAGGTGTTGTTGGCATGATTTTCCATTGGCACGGAGGTGCGGCTAGCATGGTTGGCATGCTTCGGCGCGTTTGGTATGGCTGGCATGATTTGCCATTGGCATAGAGATGCGGCTAGCTTGGGCTAGGTTTGGATGGCATGATTTGCCATTGGCACGGAGGTGCGGCTAGCATGGTTGGCATGCTTCGGCGCGTTTGGTATGGCTGGCTTGATTTGCCATTGGCATAGAGATGCGGCTAGCTCGGGCTAGGTGTGGCTGGCATGATTTTCCATTGGGACGGAGGTGAATTAGGGTTTTGTTCGTTGTAACCCTAATTTGAAAAATACCCCCTATTAATTACTGACTACACGCATTAAATGTTCTAATAAATGTGTCACTGGTGACATTAGGTTATTTGGGATTTTACGATTTTACCCTTTGTTTAAAATCCACCATCAACATTAAGTCCCCTGCTTAGCTCGGAGGAGCTTTGTTGCGAGGTAAGCATAAGATGGTGACAAACTATCAGCAACAAATCGTAAAGAGAATTGAGGAGGTTTGTATGACCTTTTTATCAATAGGATTTGGAATCCTCGCCTCTGGCAATTTTGCACAAATCGGGAGGCTGGCGCAATTGGGAAGTTATCGTTGTGAGAGACGGGCAGCTGGGCGGCATTGAGAAGTTGACGCGAGTTTAGGAAACTGAGCGTGCTGGCTGGTGGGACCGGCGCAACTTGGGCGGCATTGGGAAGTTGACGCGAGTTTAGGAAACTGAGCGTGCTAGCTGGTGGGACCGGCGCAAGGTGGGGAAGCTGAGCGTGCTAGCTGGCGTGACTTGATAGGATCGGTGTGAACAAGGAGGGAGTAGGTGTTTCTACAGATAGCAAAGTTTCCTTATTTTGCCTTCCTTCACGCGTGGCTTCAGTCAGGGCATCGTCCATGCCAAAAAATCTGGAAGCGTTATGTCCCTCATTGCTTCCTTTCCTTTTTAAGGTTCCGTATTCATACCCAACGCAACTGCATCATCTCCCTTGTTTGAGAGGGGTTCTTCTTGTTGGTTTCTCTTTTCTTTGCCTAGAGACGAATCATCCTCTAAACAGTGAGATTCTCCAAGTGAAGGCGCGAGATCTGACTCTTGCGAAAGCATCCCGACTAGGGTTATTCGGGCTAAGAAAATCATATCAGTATGTTTTCTTCATCTTCTCTGTTCATGTTATCTTCTTTTTATATGTGTATAGATAGGATGGAACTTGATCATTTTCCCCATTCTTTGCAGTGTATGATGGGACCTTCCAGGGATGGCCATGCCTTTAACTTTTCGGAAAAGGACTTCAGAATTGGCGGAGATCAATCTTCTTCTCTTGAGGAGGCATTGGTTGGGATTGAGTCCTTGTTCCATGAAGCTAGTGAAATTATTAAGGACCTCCCTTCCATCTACCCCCACGAACAACAGGTACATGCTCGGACTCTCTTGGGTTCAGTGAGCGTGGAGGAGAGCGCCATGATTCTTGATTTTGATGTGGATGAATCGAAGAACTTTCTTCGAAATGTCAATGAGAAAACCTTTGAAGGAGCATATGATGGAAATGAAATAGCCTTTGAAGTTGATGCCAAAGGTGTTGTTGGTAATACCGGAGGGGTCATGGTGGCGTATCTTTGGAATGGTCGTCGGGGAGGACACTGCTGCTTCTGTCTTTGTGGCTGCTTCGGGATGGGATGTTGAGGTTGCTTCTTTTTGCTAAAACCGTTGAATGGAACCTTTGTTGCCCGAAGGATTGCTTTGGGGAAGTGTTTGAAGATAGCTTTGCCCGAGGGGACTTGTGCTCCATCCTTCGAGGGCTAGTTCCTCCCTTTTGTTATTTCTCAATAGCCGCTAAGTTCCCCTGATGCCTCTTTTTTTTTTTTTTTTTTTTGTAAACTCATCTTTTCCTTCTTCTTCATCAGTAAACATTTTGCTTCATATATATTTTTTTGAAAGAGGTTGTGGTATGATGGCTCTGCAGTGGTTTTCTGGGTTTATCTGATGTATTTCTCTGATATCTGGAGAATTTGCTTGGAAAGAGATGTATTATTTATTTATTTTTATTTTTTTTGACGGGAAGGGAATCCCCAGGGAGAAATACAAACGGTGTATTCATCTTGGGGAAGTACAACTACTAAGAGGAATTGTTAAAGGAAATACTGAAAAGGGGAGTAAATGGGAAGTACAACTTTTTTTTTTTTATGGATTGGATTCCTTGAGCCATCGCGAGTGAATTATCACGCCTTCAGGTGTGTCTGCATTGATGAGCTTGCAATATCCTCCCAAAAGGGTATCCGCAACCAGATACGGCTCGTCTTCTCCTTCACTAGGCAAATCCATTTTTATTGTCATCTTCCCAACTTGAAACGAGCTTTCTTTAACCACTACATCTCCAATTGAAAACGGGTTCAGACGTCGTGCAACCGTTTGAGTCTTGGCTTCGTTGGCTTCAATAGAAGTTTCCAAGCTTCTTGCAAAGTGTTCAAATGGTCCAGCCCCCCATTCACATTTCTTGACAGCGTTTGTGCCAGTAATCGCGCCGAGTCCCCATGACGGAAAGGGGGAAGGAAAGACTGGTTGCAGAAGAGGTTGCTTGGTCAGACTTACTTGCATTTGAAAACCATGAGCTAGCGCCAAAGGGTCTTCTCCGGATGTCTGGATTTCTTCAGTAGTTTGTTGATGCGATAACCAGTGGGATGATTTGTTGGAATTTCCTTCGGGCGTGGACGTTGGCGGAGGGCGCACATCCAATTTCGCTTTGTTGTCGAGCACCCATAAACGTCCCAATATCATGTCGTGATCTAGTTCTTTGACAATATGGAATTTGCTATGTGTTATAGCGTCTCCCATCTCGATCTCTAAGTTGATGTAGCCATGCGCGTTCAAAGCTTCTCCTCTCAAGTCCTTAATCACGGACGGGAATAGGTAGCGTCTTGTTTTGTAAATCCTCCGCCTTCGATGTCTTGAAAGTAATGATGTTGTGGAAGGAGGCCGTGTCGATGAGCTCTGTCGTCAAATTCGTTACCTCTTAAACGGACGTGGCCAGCAGTCCCGATTCTCCTTTTGGTTCCGCCCGTTTGGGAAGCTTGGGCCCCGGCGTGATTTCCGAGGGAAGAAAAAGTCGTTTGCCGGATACAACGCGATTGAGAGCTGCGAAAATATCTTGGCGCTGCACCTTGGAAAGATAGAGAATTTCGCACACATGTTGCATCATGGATTGTACATTCTCGTGCACAGAGTCCCCAGAGGACCCGCAGTTTCTTATTGGGAGTGGGTCTCGATGCACTCTTTCGTCTCCTAGTTGGAGTTCTCCTGCTTCTATCCTTTCTTTGAAATATGCTTTAGTCTGTTGTAATCGCTAGTCGGGTGGTGAACGAACCTTTGGTAATGGCAGTACTTGGGGTTCGCCATCTCAGCCTCAGTTGGTGGACGTCTGGGAGGTGGCAGTCTGATGACATCATCTTGAACCCAGGCTTCTAGGAGGTCAATCACCTCCTCGATGGGAAACGACAAATCAAGGGTATTTCCTTCGGTCTCATGATGTTGCATGGGAGTTTTAGTGACGGTCTTCCGTGGCGGGGTTCCCGTTGTCTGGCGCTTCACGTTTTGGCCGGTTATTCGTAGTTGGGGCTTTCCTTTTTCCCCTTTCGTTTACTATGTTCACGGAGGATGAGCCGGCATTTAATTGTTTGTTGATGAGGCGTCTACTCCCGCGGGTTTCACGCGCGTCTTCGGTTCGAGTTGGCCTAGCTCTTTCCAATAATGCTGGTGCTGTTGTTGCAGATCGTCTGGCGGCTTCATGGAGTTCGGAGAACGTTTGGAAACGCAAGTTTTCTCCAGCGGGCGCAGTAAATTGGAACCATACCATTGATGCATGCGTTCACCATTGTTGTTCGGTTACGTTTGGGTCATGACAGATCGAGTGCTTGAACCACGAACCTTTTGACGAAATCATTCGGATGTTCGTTATCCCACCGGTACATTCTTCCGAGGTCCGAGAAAGTAACTTGTTCGAGACACGAAGAAGTATTTCTTGTAAAACGCAGTGACCATGCTATTCCAGTTGGGAATGTTTGTTCGGTGGGATCTTTGTTGTACCATGTGTACGCCCTTCCAAATAAGTGATTTTGAGAATTCCCTTAAACGAAGAACGTGATTATATTCATGTTCACCTAGGGATTCCAGAAACGGGAGACATGCTCATGTGCATTCCCTGTACGATGGTACCGGGTAAATTGAGGAGAAGAGTACCCCCTTGGGAGAGGGATTCTCTGCATTTCGGATGGGTAGGGGGTTGGTGATGTTGCACGTCCAATTCATCATTCTTGATTCGGTTGCGGAGAAGTTGCTCCAAATCCTCTCTCGTGACGAAGTTAGGCGGCTGATTTCTTTCCGACGTGATTCTAGCGTGAGTTTCCTCATCCGTGGAGGCGTGTTCCGCCGAGGTGCTGGCGTCGGGGTTGTTGGATACGTTCCTAAATGGCTCTGGAGGGCGCGACTCACGTGGTAGTCGTTCTGTCAGGGTCTTGAGAAAGATGAGTACTTCCTTCTGCGTTGAAACCATATCCGTCTGGGCTCTGGCGAGCATCTCTTGTCGTTCCATCAAATCAGCGATGGTGACGTAAGGATGACTTCCTCTGGTCCCTCCGGTTTCTCGTCCCGTCGGCGGGGTGGTTGGCACCTTGGTCGTGGTCGGAGGCGCCATGCTAGACAAAGCATTTGGGGTCGCAGCGGCGGCTCTAGCCCTGGTGACTGGTGGCGCGACACCCGAAGAAATATTTTCGTTGCCGTGATTAGAGGGTTGTGCAGAGACACTAGAGGAGGCTGCGGCTCTGGCCCTGGTGATTGGCGGTGTTACACTTGAGGGAGTGCATTCGATGTTGCTGTTGTCAGCCGGTGATGCAACAACGTTATTGGGAGAGAGGCTAACATCAGGGATGCGTTCTGTGTTGGTGTTCTCGGCAGCCGCTCCGGACCTGAGTTCCACCATGTTGGGATTTGACGTTCGGGAAACGAAATCGAGTCGGAGTTGGTATTGTAACCGATAGATCAATCCTCCCGCCGTGGTCGCCAATTGTTTATGGGTAAAAATCGTTTCGCCGATTTCGGTAAATTCGGTAGGTGAGTGAGAAACTGGTTCAAACCCTAAACAAATGTGCTGCACGTGAGCACTTTATAGATTCGAGAGATCAATCTGTACAAGTCCGGCCTAAACCAAGAAATGGCCGTTCCAGACTTGCTTCGGTCACAAAGTGAATGAGAAGGGTTGATTTGGGGAAGGAAGCAAAGAAAGGTGTTGAGACCAGAATAATTCTGAGAGAGTAGTGTCTCGACTTGTATCAGAAAGTGGAAGCTTCGTAAGCTTGCAAGAGATGAAAGTTTTTTGGAGAGCTTGCAAAGTTGCCTTTTCTGAGAGTGTAGTATTTTTCTCCCCGACCGAGACTTGTTGTCCGGTGGAAAATAGGTAAGACCTATTTATACAAGTCGAGATTGAAACGTACCCTGGCCTCATGAAGGAAGAGAGTAAAGGGTGAAATAATGGGAGGAGGTGGTAACCGCATGGTGTTAATGGGTGAAAACGTTTTCACCATTATTTCCTCTTTTATTTGACCGCTTTATTCCTATTCACGCTTTCTTAATGTGAGCGTAGTGTACGCTGCATGCTGTGACCGCCAAACCAAAACCCTGGAAAGCATCCCCCAATTTGTGTTGATGTCTCGAGTGTTGGTTGCATCTTGAGTGCAAGTGGTGCTACTAGGGGCGCATGTGGCATGTGCCAATGACATGTGCGGAATGCCTTTGTTGCGAGTTGCACCTCGAGCGCAAGTGGCAATGCCAGAGCTGCTAGTGGCGTGTGTGGCATGTGCCAATAGCATGTGTGGCCTTGGTGGTAGGTTGTACGTTGAGTGTAAGTGGCTACCAGCGTGTATTAGGGCCACGGCTAGGTAATGAAAGCTACCAGCGAGCGTGTTGGCATGTGCCATTGGCATGCGTGGCCAATAGGGTCACGGCCTGGTAAGAAAAGCTACCAGTGACGCATGTTGGCATGTGCCAATGGCATGCTTGGCCATTAGGGCCATGCCCCAGTGAGAAAAGCTACCAATGAGCGTGTTGGCATGTGCCAATGGCATGCGTGGCCAATAGGGTCACGGCACTGTAAGAAAAGCTACCAAATGACGCATGTTGGCATGTGCCGACGGCATGCTTGGCCATTAGGGCTGAGGCACAGTAAGAAAAGCTACCAATGGACGCATGTTGGCATGTTCCAATGGCATGCGTGGCCAATTTGGGTCGCGCCTTGGTAGAAAAGGATACCAATGACGCATGTTGGCATGTGCCAACGGCATGCTTGGCCATTAGGGCCACGCCCTGGTGAGAAAAGCTACCAGCGAGCGTGTTGGCATGTGCCAATGGCATGCTCGGCCATTAGGGCCACGGTTTGGTAAGAAAGGCTACCAGTGACGCATGTTGGCATGTGCCAATGGCATGCGTGGCCAATTTGGGTCGCGCCTTGGTAGAAAAAGCTACCAGCGAGCGTGTTGGCATGTGCCAATGGCATGCGTGGCCAATTTGGGTCGCGCCTTGGTAGGAAAAGCTACCACGAGCATGTTGGCATGTGCCAATGGCATGCGTGGCCAATTTGGCCTAGGTTGCATGGTTTGCAAGCCTGGGTGCGGGCGCTACTTTGGCATGGCGCGGCTAGGGCCAAGGTAAGGGTGTTTGGCTTGGCGTGGCGTGACTAGGGCCAATGTAAGGGTGTTTGGCTTGGCGTGGCGTGACCAGTGTAGCTAGGGCCAAGGCAGAGTGTGTTTGGCATGGCGTGGCTAGCTCGGGTTAAGTGTGTCTGGCATGATTCGCCATTGGCACGGAGGTGCGGCTAGCATGGTTGGCATGCTTCGGCGCGTTTGGTATGGCTGGCATGATTTGCCATCGGCATAGAGATGCGGCTAGATTGGGCTAGGTGTGGCTGGCATGATTTGCCATTGGCACGGAGGTGCGGCTAGCATGGTTGGCATGCTTCGGTGCGTTTGGTATGGCTGGCATGATTTGCCATTGGCATAGAGATGCGGCTAGCTTGGGCTAGGTGTGGCTGGCATGATTTGACATTGGCACGGAGGTGCGGCTAGCATGGTTGGCATGCTTCGGCGCGTTTGGTATGGCTGGCATGATTTGCCATTGTCATAGAGATGCGGCTAGCTTGGGCTAGGTGTGGCTGGCATGATTTGCCATTGGCACGGAGGTGCGGCTAGCATGGTTGGAATGGTTCGGCGCGTTTGGTATGGCTGGCATGATTTGCCATTGGCATAGAGATGCGGCTAGCTCGGGCTAGGTGTGGCTGGCATGATTTGCCATTGGCACAGAGGTGAATTAGGGTTTTGTTCGTTGTAACCCTAATTTGAAAAAATACCCCCTATTAATTACTGACTACACGCATTAAATGTTCTAATAAATGTGTCACTGGTGACATTAGGTTATTTGGGGTTTTACGATTTTACCCTTTGTTTAAAAACCACCATCAACAGCAACAATGAAAGAGGAGGCAAGACACAACATATTCATGGATTCACGGCTTGTTTTACTAAGCAATCCTAACAAATGTTGGCGTATTAATCTTGGTGGAAGAGCTAAGCATAATATATATCTTGCAAAGGTGTTTACCTTTAAAAAAAAAAGAAAAAAAAAAAAAAAAAACGCTTACCTTGCTGCGGACAGACGGACGGCGGCGGCGACAGCGTCGGTTGGCGGCGGCAGTGGAGATCACGGACAAGAGCTGCCGAAAAAAAAAAGTGTGAAGAAAAAAGAAAAGGGGTCGGTCCTTTTATAGACAAAATTTGGAAGAATCCCAATAGAACAAGGATTCCTCTTTTGCTTGGATTCCTCTTTTGATTCAAACACACAAGGAAGGAAACCGGTCCCACCAAAGAATTCCGCGCTTGCACAACGGCATTTACATGGACAACTGCTAGCGGTCGGTCAAAATTCCTCCGGATAAATTTTCTTTATCCTGTCTTCTTCACATAAGTATGTCACCATCTCATGCCTACCCCACAATAGCGCAACCATTATGCGCTAGGCAGGGGACTTAATGTTGATGGTGGATTTTCATTTAAGGCTAAAATTGTAAAGGCTAAAATTATGGGCTAACATCTTGCAAAGGTTAAAGCCATTAATAAGTGATGAATACTTCTTCACTTTCCTAATTCACCTAGAATAGAGCATGTGGCAACAATCCCGAAAAGATTCTCGTGAATTAAATACACAAAATTCATTCAGGTTGGAGCATGTAGCAACAATCACATATACCCTGTGAATTTACAGCATTATTAATTAATGCATGACTAGCCTCGTATTTCCTGTACTCATTACCGGTGCGGCATGACGATTGAGTGTTGTTCTCAGCAGAGCAACACGAATCTCCAAGCATTAATAATGAAGAATGTACGAAATACCCATACAGGTTACAACTCTCGGTGTGTTATACTAACCCGATTGAGCACATTTGAACCTGAACTGACCGTATCAGTCTCAGAAACGATCACGACCATCCAACTTCACCAAAGATGATTGGATGGCTTAGATTGGATCCATGACCCCAAGCAGGTATTGGAATATTCACTACCGACCCAACGCGGGCCCGCATGTTCGGTCTCCCTTGCCAAACCGTCCAAACCAGAGCAGTATGGACGAAAAACCATAAATTAGGGTTTGCGGCACATTACATGTATTGCAAAACAGTCTTAACCATCCATCTTCGCAGGCATAGATGGAGGGTGTAGATGTAGATTCAAAGAGCCCAGAGCATGTCAACACAAACACCGTGGGATCGCCTACATACCTGATTGATCGGTCAGGACCAACTATGGTTGGTCGTCTTGATTCGTGCGCCCCAAACTGGGTATGACACACGGTCGGAAAAACCTAATTAGGGTTTGTGTCGCAATCACGAGCGTCCATTTTCTCCTGCACGAATGAAGGGTCCAGGAATAGACTAAGCAGGTCCGGTAAGTATCAACACGATCATTGTGGTCCCACCTATCTCCACACCCGATAGGCCAAGACCAAACTTGGCTGTACACCTTGATTCGCGCGCCCAAGCTAGGCGTGGTCACACTTCCCAACCGCAAACTGATCTCGACCGCTCAAGTTTACCGGACAAATTGAGTGGCTTAGATCACGTTTCTATGGGACGATGAAGTACATGTATATACATCATCCCACCGTATGCACGCCGGGCTGATCGGCCAAGACCGACCAAGCTTGGCCGTCTTGGAACGCGTGCCCAAAATTGACATGATGTGTGGCTTTTGCGGCACCAAATTTCTGTTACAAATTGATCTCGACCACTAAACTTCGCCAGACAAATTGAGTGGCCCAGATCACACTTTCACGAGACAATGAGATATGGGCGCCTACACCGTCATGTTGTCTACACACATGCACGATCGGCCCTGTCAAAATTGTATCCCAAGCTTGGATTCGACCAAGCTGAAGAGTGATGCTTGCGCACCTCTTCAAAAACCCTAATTCCATCAACGGTCGCAGAGATGAGTGTCTCAAAGATCATCTCGTCCGTCCAACTTCACCGGCTTGGTTATACAACCACAGTCGAGTTAATTGGTCGGTGAGGCGTCATGGTGATCACCACCCATCACTTTACCACACCATGATGCGGTACCTGATAGAATACACACGATACTTCACAAGTATCGACTTCCTAAATAACTTAGTTATTTAATCAAGCATTACATGCTACTTTCGTGGGTCCCACGATCCACACACTCGAGACATCAATCATGTCACAAACCGGGGGATACATACTTGGGGGTATTGGTCTGGCGGTTTACAGCGTGCAGCGTGCAACGCGCCATCACAAGAACGTGTCAGGAAGTCATGGACGGTTAGAGATGACAGGACAAGTGGGCAAGACTGGTCGTGTAACACCAACACACAACTCCACTACTCCATCACTCCACTTCCTCCACTTCCCACGAGAGACATGAATAAGGCTCAAATGACTTGTATAAATAGGTTCTCCTCCCTATTTCCAAAAACAACAGAACAAGTCCTGACAACAGAGGCAAGTGTTGATACCATCGTATTCAAACACCTAACCGATAGCTTACATCCCGCAAGTTCACTTTTCGATACAAGTCATACATAGCCAACACCTTCACAATCTCAACACCTTCTTCGCTTCCCTCCCTAAGATCAACCCCATCTCCTTCACTTTGTGACCGAAACAAGTCTGGAACGGCCATTTCTTGGTTTAGGCCGGATTTGCACATATTGATTTCTCGAATCTACAAGAACTCCCGTGTAGTGCATTTGTTTAAGGTTTAGACTCATTTCTCATCCACACACCCCAAATTACCAAAACCGGCAGAAATAGTTTTCACCTATAAACACTAGGTTGGAGCATGTAGCAACAATCCCATATACCCTTTGAATTTACAGCATTATTAATTAATGCATGACCAGCCTTTTATTTCCTGTACTCATTACCGATGCGGCATGACGACTGAGTGTTGTTCTCAGCATAACAACACGAACCTCCAAGCATTAATAATGAAGCATGTACGAAATACCCGTATAGGATGCAACTCTCGGTGTGTTATACTATCCCGATTGAGCATACATCTCTCGGTGTGTTATACTAGCCCGATTGAGCATATTTGAATCTGGACTTTCCGTATCAGTCTCAGAAACGATCACGACCATCCAACTTCACCAGCATGATTGGATGGCTTAGATTGAATCCATGACCCCAAGCAGGTATTGGAATATTCACCACCGACCCAACACGGGCCCCGCATGGTTGGCCTCCCCAAAAGGGTGGCTTAGCTTGCCAAACCGTCCAAGCCAAAGCAGTATGGACGAAAAACCCTAAATTAGGGTTTGTGACACATTACCTGTATCGCAAAACAGTCTCAACCATCCATTTTCGCAGGCATAAATGGAGGGTGTAGATGTATGTAGTAGCAGGAAATCCCACACTACACCCCTCACAAGAATTCACACAATCAAGTCATTTTAAGATGAACAATCACAATCTTTATTAATTAATCTCACAAATGTTACAAGATGATAAGGAAATCAACTAAAGAATTAACAACCGCTCTGAACTTTCTCTCTCCTAATGACATGCTCAACGCTCGAAAAAGATCTCCCTCTTCTTAAGCCTGTTCGGCTCTTTATATAGGGCATTACATAGTGGATGACAGCTAAGCTGTCCTTTATTTTCGGATCTGGCTTGCGAAATTATCGCAAGTGTACAAATACTAAATCTCGCTAGGTCTTCACATCTTTCTCGTGTTCAGGCTGTCGTCATCCGTTGCGTCATTTTTATTACTAATCTGCAATATCTTCGCAGTGCGTCGTTCATGGATTTCGCAAGGGTATTGGTGTTGCGATATTCTGATCCTACATCTTGCCTCTTCTTATGTCTTCTCTACGAAGTAGATAATGTCATGAGAACTTGTCCTTTAAAATGCCGCAGCTGTTCATTTTATTATATTTTTATGTATTGACATGATTCTGTACTTTTATGCAGAATTTATTACACGTATCTCTTCTTCCATCCATTTCTTGACACGTCTTTTTCAACCACTATTTCTCAACCGTTCATGTCTACTCTTCGCATTAAATATGTTTGCCTTTTCGAGAAACCTTCTCTCTATATATATTTTTCTTACTCTTCTCTTCTTCTTTTTTACTTTCCTTCTTGTTTTCTCTGCAATTTTTCTTCAACATCTCTCCGTAACTTCCGCTTCTGCTACTGTAAATCTTCTTCTTTTCACTTCTTTTGATCTTCAGTTTTATCTTCATTCCCATACTCTGAAAATGCCTCCGGTTGGTCGTAAATATGAAGCTTCTCTGGACAAAGTTCGAAAGATTTCAAGAGAAAGGTTTCATATTAACCACCATTCCCAATCAAGAATCTAAATCCATTCTTTCTGCCAAACTGTTTTCTGATCATCATTGTGATGATCAGGAGATCATAATTTCGCTAGGTTAGATTCTCGCTGGCCTTCCCATTCCTCTATATGACCCTGATCTTCCCTTATTTTATGAAATTCTTGCTCATACGAAATTCTCGCGAGCCATCTACCAATTGAGCGGGGATTGTATCCACTTAATGCTTGAGTTCGCCAACCGTGGTGCTGGTAAAGGGTCTCTTTATCCCAAAGAAGTCAGGGATCCTAAATTTGAGGACTTAGAGATACTCGCTGAAAAATATACAGTAGAGAGCTTCTTCGAAAACTATGAAGTAGTAAATATGAAGAATGATAGAACTCGCTGGGGTGCTCGCTTTAAGAGGAAAGAAAATGTTGCCAGCGATAAAATACTTATGCAAGACATCGACTGGCATTCGGGCAAGAACAATATTCCTCGTCACTCTAAAGACGACAAGTGGTGCGTCTTTCCGATATTTTTGAAAGGACCTTATATTTCAGGTTCAAATGTGCTCCCTGCGAATCTCGCCAATTATCAGCCTTGGGTTTTTAACTGGCCTGAAAAAGCAAAAGAGGTATACTTCCTAAATTTCGCTCAGTTTATAATCTTCACTCCTTTTTATACCTATTAATCTTGCGAAATTTTCAGATTACCAAGTTGATAAAAAGCTACAAAAGGACTGCTAAGTCAAGTACCCTAGCGGCGCTCCGTTCGATCACGGATGAAGTAAGAAATACTTTTCTTTATTATTTTTAACAATATTGTTGCCTCTGTTTCTTATCTTCATTCGTGTGCGAAGGTTGGTGTTGAAGTTGTCGAAGAAGAAGAAAGTTCTAAGGTTGCGAAGACTAAAGGCAAGGGTAAAGGTCCTCTTCGCAAGGAGAAGTCCACTGCCCCACCTTCAAAGAAACGAAAGATTCACTCTCCCTCTCCTTCAAATCTTCAATCCAGCGAAAGCTCTGATGATGAAGATAATGATGATGTTGATACTTCTCTCGCAAAGGAGAATTTTCGAACTAAATCTTCTATGGCACAATTGTCCAGCATCTTCTCTGACTCCATGCAAGGGATTGGAGATGATCGTCTCTCTAGTACGTGCAAAGATCTCGTGAGTATCTGCGTTGCTCCTTTACTAGAGGGTGATGATTCTCTTCATGGTCCAGATCAGTGACTCCCAGCTTTCTAAATTCGTTTGGTGTCTTGGTATGTCTTTGTTCCCCTATTCCTTTATAATTTTGGTTTAAGTTATATCTTAATAATTTCTTCAATTTCCTTTACAGGCCGGGAGAGCTTCCTTCGTTGTTGCCTCAGATCTTGAGAAAAGGCGCGGTATTCTTGAAAAGAAGAATCTTAAACTTCGCAAGAGAAATGAAGATTTGGAAGCTGAAGCTGCCACTCTTCGCGAGAAGACTAAGCAATTAGAAGCTGATTCTTCCACTCAGAAGAATAAGATATCTAGTCTTCAAAGTGCCAACCAACAACTTTATGGTATGAGACTTTTCTCTTTTCTTTTGTTTTGTTCTCTCATTATCTTCCCTCATCTGACTTACCATTTTCGCAGACGTCTATAACCTTTCTGATGAAGCCATTCTTCTTCACTCATTCCATGACCCTATGGATAACAATGCTTTTCTTGATCACCTCAACAATTCTTTGAACAGTTTTTCAAATGACAAGATTAAATCTCTTCCTCTAAATGAACTTCAATCCAAATTTCGCCTCTTAGAAATTGATCATAGATCTAGTTTAGGCTTAGCCAACCAATTTAAGCGTCTCTATCTTAATTCCAAAGAAAAAATTAATACTTTAAGAACCAAAATCAGTGATCTCATAGATGATAAAGATCGCATCGCTAGACAAGGTGCTCAAGCATTAGAGAAATTCCAAAAGACTCTTCTTGAAGTTCAAATTGAACGAGATGAATCTAACCGCAAAAATGCTATACTTAGCGAAAGAGAGAATCAAATTCGCTCCCTTCTTCTCATAAATAATGGCGATGAATTTGCTTAGGCTGTGAAAGTTCTAGATGATGTCAGAAATAATTTAGGTGTTAATGTTAGTCTTCAAGCTGAGCATACGGCCTTGGTTAGGGATATGATTTCTGACAAAAAATGTTGTTAATTGTTCTTCTTTATTTAACTGTTTGCCTTTCATGAAATTTTCGTTTTGTTGCTGATTCATTGTCACATGTTCGCAGGAGCTGAAGAGAGATTTCGCAAAAGAATTGAAGAACTTGAGTCTGAGAAGGAGCAGCTCGCAAAGAACCTTTCTTCTCGGGATGGTAAATATTCAAGATTGAAGAGGCAACTTCTGATTCATCATTGCGAATTTTAAGAATGATGCTACTCTCTTTCGCAATCGACTATTAAGATGGTCTCGACGACAACAATATTCCTCATTCCGCATATCCTTGCCTTCTTAAAGAAATCCCCAAGAATGTACCTTCTCTAGATCTCCCGACAAATGATGCTAGTGAAGAAGAAGAATCGATGGAGATGAAGAAGTAGAAGAATCTGATGAAGATGATGAAGAAGAAGAGTCAAACGAGAAATAGTTCTATTTTCTTCTTTCTCTTTTTGTAATATCTGTACATTCATTCTTTTAATCTTCTATTTTTGTAATCTTTTGCTGCGAATTTCTTGGATATTCAAATACAAGCTCTACCTTTGTTGTTCCTTTCTGCACATGTTAAAAGAGCAATTATTTTTTACAATATAATTAATCAATATATTATCAACCTTTCATTTTATGAGTGCGTAACTATCATATGAAGACAAATAACATGTTCTTGTTCATTCCCATACTTGCCTCTGTTATTTGTATTCAAATGAAAGATTAAGCAAGTTACTTTTGAATAGCAACATGTATTCATGCCTTAATCTCGCAGATGTTTCTGCTGAATTTTCGCAATTAGTCATTTCTTGGTTTTTTCCAAGATTTCATTTTTCATTTTTCTTTTGTGTGGTCTTATTTTGCCTTCCTAGTTAAAGGTCTTATTTTGCCACCTCTTATTATTGCGACAAAATCGCAGGACGTCTTTACACTTTCATGTAATGACCCATTGATTTTGTCTTATCATTTCTCTAGTATTGTTGCCTCTGCTGGATATTATTCATGCGACAATATGACATGCCTAAATATTCTTGCGAACATAAAGCCCCATGACATTGCCGTCTTGTGACAAGATCGCAGGACGTCTTTACACTTGCATGCAATTGATAGACGCATTTATGTGTCTAATTTGTCCTCAATGTTTCGTATTGTTAGTACTCGTTTTTGTCCTTATTATGGTGTTTTGTGTGTTTGTAGGTATTTTTTGGAAATAAAGATTGTTGGAAAATTCGGCTCGAAAAGTTGCTCGGAACACCCCCGGAGGACATTTGATATTCGGACTCTCACTTTGGATAAGGGGTAACCCAATTGCTAAGGGGTAACCCTTTGCTATTCGCACCCCACAGCTGGTTAACGGCTGCCTGTCTTCTTCACCGTTCAAAAACAGAAATTGGCGGGAAAAACTAGTCTTCACCGGCAGAATTAGGGTTGGAATTTTGGAAGGGATTGAAGGAGACTAAAGGGCTGGAATTGATTGGGTACTTTTCTATGGGCTAGACAGGGATGGTAGGGGTGTTGGTTTCGATCCAGTTTGGCTGGAATTTCCGCGAGAAGAAAAACAGGGCAACACACACCGGAGGAGATATTCACGGGATTTCGCGAGCAACAGAGGTGTTTGCACGTATCTGGAAGACCCTAACAACTTTATGGAGTGTGAAGGAGTTAAATATAGAAATTTGGAAGCTTTATATCGCGTGGAGAAATCGAAAATCGAGATTATTTCCTAAAACAGGCCGTGAAGAATATTGAGAATTATATGAAGTTATGGCGAGATATGTCGGGGCTGTTGGGTTATAAATAGTTGCTGAGATAGCATAGAAGACATACGGAGAGTTTGGGAGAGTTTAGAACGTCACAGAGCCAAAAATTCAGAGTTGCAGAGAATCGCCATTTTCTGCTACTTTGAAGAACACCAAGAACATTCAACGCACAGGGAACAGTCGTTTATGCTACAGTGACTGAGGGTCGTAGTTTAGGAGACAAACTTATATGCTACAAAATGACTACAACAGTTAGTTTGTATCGTTCTTCATAATAGATTCAGTTTGTAACAAATAAAATCATTACAAACCCGGTTTTATAATTTCTTCTTCCTTTTCATCTTTGTAAACACCCTTTGAGCAATAATAATGATTTTTGAGCCTGTTTCCAACATGATGAGCGGCTAATTCTCTCACAACCAAGGCAATGAGGAAGCTATTTACTCATGAATAATTGGTAACTATTTTATTTTCTCTAATTTATAATTAATAATTCACTCAATCACTGCTTTTGCAGAGTATTTAATTGTTTGCATAATTTTCTTCATTAGTTGTGATTCAATTAGATAGATTATGCTTTGTATTAAGATAATCTATGCTTAGGAGATACAATTAATTTTTGAGAATTTGCCTGATTATTTGTGAATTAAGAAACAAGGGATTTGAAAGATAATTAGAGTTTTGGGATATTTACCGTTATTCATTCATGTGTAATAGTGGAATCAGTGTCTTGGTTATTTTAATATCTTGCAATCAAATTTTGAGCTAAGTTTTGTTTGTTTTTACGTTTTATTTGTCTAAAATCTTTTGCTTTCACAAGTCTCAATGAACCTTTTTACTACAACATTATTGATTCACATCAATTTTTGGCGCCGCCGACGCGGACTTGTCTTTAGGCTAGAGTTTTTAGATTTTCTTTTAGGTTTTTATTTATTTGTTCTTCTTTACGTTTTTGGGTTTTTGTCTTTTCCTTTCAGATTTTGGGATTTGGAGCGAAAGAAAAAATTGCCAAAGCTTTTGGTGGATACTTAAAGATTTGGAGTTAAAGACAAAGCGAAAGGAGCGAAAGAAGAAGATTTTTTATATTTTATAAAAAGAGAGAAAAAAAAGAGAGATATTTTTTTTTATTTTTTTTTAAGACTTTCCTTTTCTTTTGTACTTTATTTTTGGACTTTGGACTTGGACATTTGGACATTCTTTTATTTTTAAACCCTACGGAAGGGTAGTATTAAATATAAACTGTGTGCAGAGAAGGACGACGATTACGATATCGTCTCGGCCCCTCGGGTTCGTACATGACATAGGAGTCGTGGCCCGAGTCGACTACAACGGTTCATCCCCCATCTGGAACGGGAGGTAAGTTTGTAGAAACACTCGCGAATCCCCTGCCAACGAGTTACTGTCTTCCTTCGTGTGAATATATGCTGAGGACTTGAAAACGGCTGCTTTAATTTCCTATTAAAGGGCAAGGACTTGCCATATAAGATAAGGGTTCGGATTTCATCACCGTTCTTTTCTTGTCCGCCTTAGGAAAACGATATTTAACGCGAACCTAAGCTTTAAAATTTGGAATAGAACGAGACCGATAGGGTAACGAGCTTAATAGGAAAGTCATTCGAAAAATATTGGTTACTCTTTTAAGCATACTTCGAAGTTCATGATGGTTTCTGTGAAGTTGAATGCGTGACGGCGCCGCCTTGTAATAGCGGTGAGGCCTTGGGTATCAAAGCTCCACGGAGCTTCCCTCGCCTTTATTCAACTTACTTTGACTCGGATTGATCCAGAGGGATTTGCTTAAATTGTAACGAATTCCCTTCGAACGATTAGAAGCTGGTCTAGAAACAATCTAAGTGGAGCCATCATGCTTTTTGTTTGCTAGATATCATTAGGTTTGCTTTGTGGTGGAGTCGACCTTGTTTGTGTTTGCATAGAACTTCCCTTCCTTTTTAGGATTTTTCTTTTCTTTTGTTTTGTTTTTCTAGTGTATGCCCAAGGTCATTAGAGAGCGGGCTTGGAAAAGAAACACTCTAGGTCGTTTGATTAGTAACAAACCTAGTAGTTCTTCTTGTGAAGGCAGGGAACTCGAAGACTCTTCTTTTGAGAGCCCCGTTTTTGGAAACTTCGGTTTGAGAATCATCTCTTAGTGAGGAAAGTACCCCTAGTACTTCGATTGTGCCAACGATGGCAACTTTGAAAGATTACATGTTCCCAACTGGGACCAACCGATCTTCGTGCATTAAATTGCCAGCCAATACGGCTAACTTCAAGATAAAAGCTAGTATTCTTCATATGATCCCTACATTCTTAGGAAAAGATGATGAGAACCCTTATTTTCATATTAGGGACTTTGAGGAAATTTGTGGGACAGTTAGAATAAAAGACCTTCTTGATGAAGTTTTGAAACTTAAGATGTTCCCCTTTTCCTTAAAAGATAAAGCCAAGACTGGCTAAACAACCTACCATCCAATCCATTGAAACATGGCAGAACTTATTGCTTGCTTTCTATATGAAATTCTACCCTAAGCATAAACCTAAATTGTTAGGCGTAAAATTAGTGCTAGTGTGCAACAAGAGGGAGAGTCTCTTTATAGGTTTTTAGAGAGATTCAATGATCTCCTATCTCGGTGTCCTCACCATGGATTTGATAAGATGAAACTTGTAGGGATTATTTATGATGGTTTAGACTATTCGACCAAAGCCATGGTCGAGTTTATGTGTCTTTGGTGAGTTTACTAATAAAAGTGCTTGAGGATGCCTTTACCTTCTTAGGAATTGTTGCTTTGAGAAATCACAACAGTGGGAGTCTTGTGTTGAACCCCTAAAAGACTCTTGGTCAATAGAAGTAGCACCAATGTGGTAGATACAAGCTTCGGGTCGATGCTAAGTTTGCCGCTTTGTCCGGAAGGTTAGAAGCTTTGGAAATGGGTCGAGTCTAAAAATAGGTCCCTTGGTGAACCTAATAGAACCTCTCAAGTATCTAGTTGTGGAATAGAGCCCGATAACTCATTTTGGGAAGGTCGGGTTAGTGAAGAGCAAGCTCATGTCGTCTATAACAATGCTAGGTTTGAGAACCGTCGAAGTATGACCCATACTCGAGACCTACAACCCTGGTTGGAGAAACCATCCTAACTTCTCTTGGTCTAAGGGCCGAGTATCAAAGTCGATCTAGTAATCCTCACCTCCCCCTGGTTTTGGCTATGCTAAGAATTCTTGGTCAAACCCGGTTTGAACCCTTCTCGAGAATAGAATGACTAGCTTAGAGGAATCTTTTAGTATACTAAAAAGAGCCAAGATATGTTAACACAGAGCCAGAAATGTTAGTAAAGAGCCGTGGTAATTTTCAAGAGGAAACCAAGCAGAATTTTAAGAATAATTCCCAGTCTCTTGCTAAATTAGAACTTCAAGTCGGCCAAATAGCTAAGTTCCTTAGTGAAAGAGAAGATGGAAGGTTCCCTAGTCATACTGATCCTAACCCAAAAGGAGAGAAATCGTACAATCATGTGAATTCTATTACAACCCTTAGGAGTGGAAAGAAAGTTGACAATAAGGTCGCCATGCCTGAAAGTGAACATGTTGTAGTTCACCCTTCCCGAGCCGTAAAATGAGGAGACTGATAGAATCTCTAATGAGACCAATGAGGGTCATATTGAACCAGGCTTTGTTCCCGAGCCCGTTCCCCAGTGCTTGTTCCAACTATGAGGGAGTCCAACTTTAATGATATATTGGAGGTTTTTAAGCAGGTTACTATCAACCTCCCATTGTTGGATGCGATTAAGCAGATTCCCGCTTATGCCAAGTTTCTTAAGGACTTGTGTACACGAAAGCGCAAGCTTAGTGTTCAAAAGAAAGCCTTTCTAGTTATTCACGTGAGTTCTATTATTCAGAATACCACTACTCCTAAGTATAAAGACCCAGGGTCCCCTACTATTTCTTGCACAATAGGTAAATACCGTGTTGAGAAAGCTTTGCTTGACTTAGGAGCCAGTGTGAACTTACTCCCATACCATGTGTACCTTAAGCTAGGACTTGGTGAGATGAAACCTACCCGATGACTCTTCGATTAGGCGACAGGTCCGTTAAAATTCTTCGGGGTGTGATCGAGGATGTTCTCATAGAGGTCGACAAGTTTATTTATCCGGTGGATTTTGTTATCCTAGATACCCAACCTGTCCCGACCCGAGAGAACCGGATACCGGTAATTTTAGGTCGCCTGTTTTTAGCTACATCCAATGCGATCATTAATCGTCGAACTGGTATCATGAATTTGTCTTTTGGTAATGACTATTGAGCGAACATCTTTCATATTAGTAAGCTACCCTCTGAACTAGATGACTCGAGCATAGAAGAGGTGAACATGATAGGAACATTAGTCGAGGAGTCATTACCAAACACTTTGTTAGAAGATCCATTAGAGAAATGCTTAGCTCACTTTGGGATTGATTTTGATGATGATGATGTGATTAATGAGGTGAATGCTTTGTTAGATTCAACCCCTTTGTTAGACACTAGTAATGGATGGAAACCTAAGTTCGAACCACTACCAGTTTCTAAGTCTACCCTAGTTCCTTCGTTAGAAGAGCCTCCTAAGTTGGACCTAAAACCATTGCCGATACCCCTGAAGTATGTGTTTTTAGGCCCATCCGAAACTTTACCGTGATTGTTGCTTCCGACTTGGATAGTGATCGGAAAGTAGGCTAGTGATCGTCCTTCAAAACAATAAGGAAGCTTTAGGGTGGACCATAGCAGGACATTAAGGGTATAAGTCCTACTTGTTTGTATGCATCGGATCTATTTAGAGGAAGATACCAAACCTTCTAGGGAGATGCAACGAATACTAAACCCTAATATGAAAGAAGTAGTTCGAACCGAGGTTCTAAAGTCATTAGATGCGAGCATTATCTACCCCATTTCGAGACATAAAGAGTGGGTCAGCCCTGTTCGGGTTGTTCCCAAGAAATCCTAAGATTACTATAGTCCGAATGATAATAATGAGTTAATCCCAACCCGAGTGACCACGGGTTGGCGTGTTTGTATTGACTATAGGAAATTGAACAAGGTCACTAGGAAGGACCACTTTCCCCTTCCCTTCATCGACCGGATGCTAGAGAGATTAGCTGGACATAGTCATTCTCGCTTTTTAGATGGCTACTCTGGCTATAATCGATCGTTATTGCCCCTGAAGACCAGGAGAAAACCACTTTTACATGTCCCTTTGGTACCTTTGCGTATAGAAGCATGCCTTTCGGGCTATGTAACGCCCTGCGACTTTTCAAAGGTTGCATGATGAGCATATTTTCGAGATATGGTAGAACGGTTCTTGGAGGTCTTTATGGATGATTTTTCGGTGTTTGGTTCGTCTTTCGATGAGTGCTTGCATCATTTGTCATTAGTGTTGACTAGATGTAAGGAAAAGAATCTAGTGCTTAATTGGGTCCCAAAAACCGTAAAAGATATTAGGTCATTCTTAGGGCATGCAGGTTTTTATCGTCGATTTATTAAGGATTTTAGCTTGATTTCTAGACCTCTTTGCAATTTGCTTGCAAAAGATGTTAAGTTTATCTTTGATGATGCTTGTTTAGAGGCTTTTGAGAAGCTTAAGACTTTACTCACTACCGCCCCCATAGTCCAGGCACCTAACTGGAACCTACCCTTTGAGATCATGTGCGATGCTTCAGATTATGCTATTGGTGTTGTGCTAGGTCAGCGAGAAAAAAAATTACTTCATGTGATTTACTATGCTAGCAAAACTCTGAATGATGCCCAGTTAAACTACACCACTACAGACAAGGAACTGTTGGCCATTGTGCTTGCCTTAGACAAGTTTAGACCCTATCTCTTAGGTTCTAAGATCGTAATCTATACTGATCATGCTGCTTTGAAATACCTTTTGTCTAAGAAGGATACCAAACCTAGATTGATTAGATGGATCCTTTTATTACAAGAATTTTGTCTAGACATTAGAGACAAAAAGGGTGCATAAAATGTAGTAGCAGACCACTTGTCTAGGCTAGTTGTTAGTTTCCTTAATGATTCCCTTCATATAAGGGATAACTTTCCTGATGAACAATTGTTCTCTGTTTCCCAATCACCTTGGTATGCAAATATAGTGAATTATCTTGTTACTGGTCGAATGCCCCAACATTGGGGTAAACAAGATCGTTCTAGGTTTTTAGCCGAGGTTAAGCACTTCTTTTGGGATGATCCTTATTTGTTTAAGTATTGTCCAGGACAGTTATTAGGAGATGTATACATGAGAGTGACCAGTCCAGATTATTTCCTTTTGTCATGATCATGCTTGTGGGGTCACTTTAGTGCTAAGAAGACTACTTGCTAAGATATTACAAAGTGTGGATTCTACCGACCTTCGTTGTTTAAAGACTCCCGATTCTTTCTTGTGTTACTTGTGAACGTTGCCGAAATTAGGAACCATTTCCCGTAGGAACATGATGCCCTTGAACCCTATTTTAATCGTTGAGGTCTTTGATGTGTGGGGTATTGACTTTATGGGTCCGTTTCCTAATTCCTTTGGTAACCTGTATATCCTTGTCGCCGTAGACTATGTCTCTAAGTGGATTGAGGCGGTTGCATGTAAAACCAATGACCATAGGGTTGTGATTGAGTTCTTGAAAAATAATATACTTACACGTTTTGGTACACCGCGAGCTATAATTAGTGATGGAGGGTCGCACTTTTGTAATGGACCTTTTAGGCTTCTGATGAAGAAATATGGTATTACACATAAGGTAGCTACCCCGTATCATCCGCAGACTAGTGGTCAAGTAGAGGTTTCTAATAGGGAGATAAAACGTATATTAGAGAAAAATGTTAATCCTAATCGGAAAGACCGGTCGTCTAGGCTTACTTGATGCCTTATGGGCTTACCGTATCTTGCGTTTAAAACCCCTATTGAAATGTCACCTTATCGGCTTGTTTATGGCAAGGCATGTCATTTACTGTTGAGTTAGAGCATAGAGCTTATTGGGATGTTAAGCGGCTAAATTTTTCACTTGACAAGGCGAGAGCCCATAGGAAACTCCAACTCAATGAGTTGGACGAGATTCGTATAGATGCTTACGATAGTGCGAAGGAGTATAAGAACAAAATGAAACTTGTGCATGATAGAAATATTTTACGGAAGTCATTTTCTCCAGGTCAAAAATTTCTTCTTACCCGCTATCTTTTCCCAGGGAAGATACCCGCTTGCATCTTTTCCCCCTTTCTCCATCATGAAGGAAGATTACGTTCTCCATCGGTGGGTATATTAGTTTTTGATTTCTCTCTTGTCCTTTTTGTTTCCTCATGTACTTTACTTTTTGCTTTCATTAGAAACATCGAGGACAATGTCTTTCCTCATGGAGCTATTGAGATCGAGACCCCGGATGGTAGTAGTTCTTCGAAGGTAAACGGTCAGAGATTGAAACCCTTTCTTGAGCCCTTTCCTACAGGTGATGTTGAGGAGGTCCCTCTGGAGGACCCTGTTTACCCTTGATTGACCATCGAGACGATTGTATGTTGTATATTAGTTTTTGATTTCTCTCTTCAGCCATGTACTATCTTTCTGACTTCTCTCTTTACTGATTCCTCATGTACTTTACTTTTTGGTATTGCTCTTTCATTAGAAACATCGAGGACAATGTTAGATTTAAGTTTGGGGGTGGGGAAGAAACTTCTTATTAGTTTTTAGTTGCAATAAATAAACTCCAGAACCTAGAAATTTATGTTTATTAAGGATGGCACTAACCAATCTAAGTGGATGGAAGCATTTTGGTTGTAGGAGTTGAGGAACCAATCTGATTAGATGGAAACATCTAAAGAGTCTATTCATAAAAGCACAGAGCTCAAGTGTTAGAAAAAGAAAACATGGTAGTTTCGCCATATCCTCGTGATGGAAACATTGAAAGAATCCTGATCACTTCTTTTATTTTTCTCTTTACCATTGCTAGGGTGAAATAGAGTGACTGAGATGCCCAAAAAAAAAAAAAAAAAAAAAAAATTGACCAGACCACTAGACCAACCGGAATAAATACAATAAAGTCGATCACTGGTAACCTTGTATATGCCAGCTGAGTTGACCTAGAGTTAGGATTATCGACCACTAGTTCCCTTGTATATGCCAGTGTGTTGATATTAGTCCAAACCAGTATCTCATTCCATTAGGATAGGTTCACCTTAGTCAACATCATCCACGTTTTTCTCTACATCCATCTTCTTAATCTATCCATGTGATTAGTTGACTCCGGTTATGATGTCCAGAAACTATCTGAGTAGAGCTCTGTCACTTTATATGAATTTTAGTATGCTTGAGTGCAAACTCGTGTACATCAATTGGAATTTCGCATCGGGTACTTCCTCCCGTAGTCAATAAGTATGCCAACCAAGGAGATTCTTTAGTGCCTTCCAAGGTTCTCGTAGATAGCTAGGGTCCTGAGTAAAGGTTTTGTGGGTACACCTCTGATAAACCCTCCGGAGACAACACTCCACCACTAGGGCCACCTAGGGGTTCAAATGATTTTTATTTTCTAGAATAAATTTGCTCGAGGACTAGCAAATAATAAGTTTGGGGGTATTTGATAGACGCATTTATGTGTCTAATTTGTCCTCAATGTTTCGTATTGTTAGTACTCGTTTTTGTCCTTATTATGGTGTTTTGTGTGTTTGTAGGTATTTTTGGAAATAAAGATTGTTGGAAAATTCGGCTCGAAAAGTTGCTCGGAACACCCCCGGAGGACATTTGATATTCAGACTCCCACTTTGGATAAGGGGTAACCCAATTGCTATTCGCACCCACAGCTGGTTAAGGGCTGCCTGTCTTCTTCACCGTTCAAAAACAGAAATTGGCGGAAAAACTAGTCTTCACCCTACAGAATTAGGGTTGGAAATTTGGAAGGGATTGAAGGAGACTAAAGGGCTGGAATTGATTGGGTACTCTTCTATGGGCTAGACAGGGATGGTAGAGGTGTTGGTTTCGATCCAGTTTGGCTGGAATTTCCGCGAGAAGAAAAACAGGGCAACACACACCGGAGGAGATATTCACGGGATTTCGCGAGCAACAGAGGTGTTTGCACGTATCTGGAAGACCCTAACAACTTTATGGAGTGTGAAGGAGTTAAATATAGCAATTTGGCAGCTTTATATCGCGTGGAGAAATCAAAAATCGAGATTATTTCCTAAAACAGGCCGTGAAGAATATTGAGAATTATATGAAGTGACGGCGAGATATGTCGGGGCTGTTGGGTTATAAATAGTTGCTGAGATAGCATAGAAGACATACAGAGAGTTTGGGAGAGTTTAGAACGTCACAGAGCCAAAAATTCAGAGTTGCAGAGAATCGCCATTTTCTGCTGCTGTGAAGAACACCAAGAACATTCAACGCACAGGGAACAGTCGTTTATGCTACAGTGACTGAGGGTCGTAGTTTAGGAGACAGACTTATATGCTACAACGACTACAACAGTTAGTTTCTATCGTTCTCTGTAACAGTTCAGTTTGTAACAAATAAAACTGTTACAAACCCGTTTTTATAATTTCTTCTTCCTTTTCATCTTTGTAAACACCCTTTGAGTAATAATAATGATTTTTGAGCGTGTTTCCAACATGATGAGCGGCTAATTCTCTCACAACCAAGGCAATGAGGAAGCTATTTACGCATGAATAATTGGTAACTATTTTATTTTCTCTAATTTATAATTAATAATTCACTCAATCACTGCTTTTGCAGAGTATTTAATTGTTTGCATAATTTTCTTCATTAGTTGTGATTCAATTAGATAGATTATGCTTTGTATTAAGATAATCTATGCTTAGGGGATACAATTAATTTTTGAGAATTTGCCTGATTATTTGTGAAGTAAGAAACAAGGGATTTGAAAGATAATTAGAGTTTTGGGTTATTTACCGTTATTCATTCATGTGTAATAGTGGAATCAGTGTCTTGGTTATTTTAATATCTTGCAATCAAATTTTGAGCAAAGTTTTGTTTGTTTTTACGTTTTATTTGTCTAAAATCTTTTGCTTTCACAAGTCTCAACGAACCTTTTTACTACAACATTATTGATTCACATCAGCAACGACCCATTGATCTCGTCTCACCTTCTCTTTTGTATTATTGCCTCTTCAGGATTGTCGCACAAATATGACAAGCCTAAATTTTCTTGCGAAAATAAAGCCTCATGACATTTGCGTCTTAAGACACTTATCAGCTCCCTAATGGAGGGTTCCGCCATTATCATCCCCCTGGTTGCCCCTTCAAGGAGGCGTACTTCTGCCATATAAGGCTAGCTACTCCCATCCGGTCTTAACAACAACCAGTTGTTTTCGCAGCCTCTTATCCCTTTTGCTTATAGGGCTTATGGTTACGATACTGCACCCTAAGTGGAGTTTTCTTCGGGCCGAGTGCAGCATAAGCCAAGACTTGCCAAGAATGGCCGAGACACTTCAAATGCCCCAGGCACTCTTGGCTCAACCGTGTACCTCGGCGCCTTGATCGAATGCTGACTCCTTAGAAGAGACCCTCGGTCGTCCAACCTAAGTCATAATCTTAGATTGAAAATCCAAGGTATCTCTCCCGGATGGGATTTATTGACCCCAAATCTCCATGACTCAGGTTCCAGGGGCGGTGTAACCTTTTCCCTGAGCCATGCAATAGGTACCCCCTTCTATGACGCACTTTAGGTCTTACATTTGCCTCTTGCGAAATTTTGATTTCGCGAACTAGGGTGTATGCCATAGTAGGTTCGCCTCTGTCTGATTATTTTGTCGATTCTTCTGCATATAAGCTCTTTTGTAATTTCACAATCTCATCTTAATTCATAAAAGATATTTTCTTCTTCTACATATCAGCTCTTTTACAATTTCGCAATCTCATCTTTGCAACTCTTTTGCCAATACAGAATATATATATATATATATATTGAACAACCATATGTCTTCCCTTCTTCTCAGTCATAAAATCAACAAATACATTCACTCTTTAAGTCTCTTACTTCTGCTCCTCTCTGCCTCTGCATTTTTTATTTTTTCTGTCATTTTCTTGTCTGTTGCGAAGTCTTCGCCATTTCTTATCTTCATCATATAGCGTTTCTTCTTCTCTCTGTTCTATTACATCTACCATCAATATTTCACCTTTTTGTTTTTCTTTGATGTTGTGTTTCCAATTCTTCTTCTTCGCGGATCTTTCTTCGCAAGATTCTATATCAATTTCATAACACTTTTTCCTTCAATCCAATCTCCTTTTATGATGCCAATACCAGTGGGATGAGGGAATTTGATACATTGATGGAAAGTCGATGCCACACCTAAAATCTCATGTAACCAAGGTCGTCCAATCAATGCGTTGTATGGTGATTCCACATCAACTACACAGAATAAAATTTCAGAGGACAATCCTTTCAGTGGAATTCGCATATGAGCTTCTCCTTTAGGCTTATTTGCGATGACCGTTAAAACCATAGATTTTGTAAGTTGAAGGTATTAGATCTTCATCTTTCCCTCCCATAGTTTTATAAGTATGATAAAAAAGAATATTCACGGAACTTCCGGTATCGATCAAAATTCATTGATTGCCCATGAATTCTCGGCTTCATCATCTTCATCCTCGCTAGGTTTTGGGTTAATCTCCAATCTTACCACTAATGGGTTGTCGTGCATTTCTCCACCCTCGGGTACTTCTTCTCGCGGTAAAAGAGATAGTCTCGCTTTTGCCATTCTTCCAAATGGCGATGTCTTCGCAATGTTCATTACTTCTCTATTATCGGCATCTCTTGCGAAAACCCTACTTAGAGTGTTATCATGAAAATCTTCAATTGTCTTGTACGAATGTACGATAGAGTTACAAATCAGATTCTTTGCCTTTGCTCCAACTTCTATTACAAATGTCTCTCCTCATTTTGTTGTATTTACTCTGCGAATATCTGGCGGTGGTGGTAATGGTTGAGACTGAGATTGGTTTTTTAGAAAATGATTTAGTTTCCCTTGGTCTATCATTCTCGAGGATGATTCTTTTTATATTTCGCAATCATTTGTTGAGTGTCCATGAAAATGGTGATAAGAACAAAATTCATGACTTCTGTCGCTCGGAGGTGGTTCACTTCTCATGTTCCATGGCGCGGGTATATTTTCCATCAAAATTATAGCTTCCCATATTTTCTCCACACTAGCATTCAGTGGCGGCATCTTGATTTCTTCCCATATTAGCCTGTGATTTCGCTGTCCTCTCTGATAGTTTTGCCTCTGACCTCCATAAGTTTCTTGTGGCTGATCAAGTCTTTGAATTTTGTTATTTCCACCACGGCTATAGAAGTTTCTTTCTCTCTCGAATTCTTCTTGATCACGACTTCCCATAGCTACTAGTTTTTGCTGGCTATCTCCCATTATCCTTTCTTGTTGTACTTGCGATGTGCTCGCCACTGTACTTATCAACTTAGGTAACATGCCTGCGTTCGCTGATTTTGAACTTGTGTTCGCAACTGGGTATGATTCCATCTCATTTTGCTTTTCCTCAAGAGCAATATACTCCTCCTGAAGTTCTCGCAACTCAGTCATTGTGATCGTATTCTTGATTCTGAAAATTTGAATGTATAACAGATTGGTTGCGAACATAGCGTTAATGAATGACAGAATGATATATCTTTCGTCCACACGACCAACCATATCACTACACATTGTCTTCCACATCACGGTTAGATGCTTCAAGCTTTCGCAAACCCTTTGCTTTAACCCAAATACATCTTCAATGCCAGGTCGCGAGGAATTGTTACTTATATACGCCCCTAAAAATATAGCCTGCAAATGGTTGAAAGATGTTATAGTATTCTTTGGTAAACCTTCAAACCATTTTAAGGCCTCTCCTGTTAAACTTGATGCAAAATATTTTCACAATATAGCATCATGATTCTCCCATTGTAGCATACATCTCACATAAGCTTTGATGTGTTGTACTGCACAAGTTGTTCCATCAAAAATGTTGGTTAACTCAGGTAAATTGCACTTTGGGGGTATTCCTCCTAATTGTACTTCTTGTGTGAATGGGGTTTTCGCAGCTTCTTCTATAGCTTCATCCAATTGTCTCCTACCTCATTCTTTTTTATTATTTAACATTCCTCTCATTTTCGATAGCTCTCTCAAGATTTGTTCATTTACATTAGAATTTGGATCCATTGGTCTTTTTAGCTCCGCCTCTCTTCTTCTGCGTTCATATTTGTTTTGACTTTCTTGTTCATCATTTTCTTCTCATCTTTCTCTGCGATCTTCTCTTTCATTTCTTTCATGAATTCGCACGCCATTATATCTCTCATTTTCTCTTCTTTGCCGCTCTTCAATTCTCCTTTGTACTCTATCATATTCTTCATTGATATTACCATTGTTGCGATTTTGCTCACGCCTCCTTTCTCGATTATCATGATTGTTCTGGCGAATTACCTCTTGTAGCTCTTGTTCCTCCACTTCTGCTCTCAGTCTTTCCCTCTCGCGAGCTAGATGTGCTTGTTCAGTATAGTGTCTTTCAATTTCGTCTTCAATTACTCGTTCATTTATTTGTACTTCTCTCCTATGTAATATTCTCCTTCCTTCTTCCTGATTTTCTTCGCCATCTCGATTATTTCGCCCCTGACGGTGTCTATTTCCCTGATTTCTATCGTTTTGACCATTTTGAAGAGTTTCAGCACGTTGGATATAACGATCTTCCATTATTTCTCTTCTTTCACGACATTCTTCGCCTGGATTTTGTACTTCCTCTCGAATTTCTTCATTAGCTTTCTATAGGCAAATTTCGTCTTATTTCTTCTCTAACTGATCTTGAACTTGACTTTGTAGTGCTTCTTGACCTTCTATTTTGTAATCTCATGTTTTCCATCCTCAACTCGTGATTTTGCCTTGTCAGATTTGCACGTTCTTCTGCTTCTAATCGCCTTTCTTCATGTATTGTTTGCCTCAATGCCTCTAACACTGCAATCTCTTCATTTCCATGAATTATCCCTCCAATTACTTCTTGATCTCTCTCCTCTTGTCCATTGCCTCCTAATTGCTGCTATTCTCCCATTTCATCTACAGAATCTGATCGCCAAGTATGTACACTCACTCTATCATAATCCACAGATCTATTTTGTATTGGTGTACGTTGAATTGGAGGTTGAACTTGATTTTCTCCATTGTTCCTTATGTTCATTCTTGAAGATTCCTCTATTTCGTCTCTCCCTTCTCCAGCAAGTCTCCTACTCCTTCTAACAGTTGTTGGTTGTTCATTCTTGTGATTGTTCCTTATATGAAATTCTTTATCTACTATTCCAAATTCTTTCTAATCACAATATCAATGTTCATTCCCTGTTTCTGGCGCCATATGTAGTAGCAGGAAACCCCACACTACACCCATCACAAGAATTCACACAATCAAGTCATTTTAAAATGAACAATCACAATCTTTATTGATTAATCTCACAAATGTTACAAGATGATAAGGAAATCAACTAAAGAATTAACAACCGCTCTGAAATTTCTCTCTCCTAATGACTTGCTCAACACTCGAAAAAGATCTCCCTCTTCTTAAGCCTGTTCGGCTCCTTATATATGGCATTACATAGTGGATGACAGCTAAGCTGTCCTTTATTTTCGGATCTGGCTTGCGACATTATCGCAAGTGTACAAATACTAAATCTCGCAACACTCCTAAATCTCGCTAGGTCTTCACATCTTTCTCGTGTTCAGGCTGTCGTCATCCGTTGGGTCATTTTTATTACTAATCTGCGATATCTTCGCAGTGTGTCGTTCATGGATTTCGCAAGGGTATTGGTGTTGCGATATTCTGATCCTACAATGTAGATTCAAAGGGCCCAGAGAATGTCAACACAAATACCGTGGGCCCGCCTCCATACATGACCGATCGGTCAGGACCAACTATAGTTGGTCGTTCAAGTTCGTGCGCCCAAACAAGGCATGACGCACGGCCGATGAAACCCTAATTAGGGTTTGAACATCACGAGCGTTCATCTTCTCCTGCACGAATGAAGGGTCCAGGATTAGACTAAGCAGGTCCGGTGCGTATCAACATGACCACCGTGGGCCCATCTATCTCCACACCCGATCGGCCAAGGCATATCATACCTGGTTGCCTCGATTCGCACGCCCAAACTAGGCGTGGTCACACCTCCCAATTGCAAACTAATCTCGACCACTCAAATTTGCCGGACAAATTGAGTGGATTAGATCTCGTTTCTATGGGATATTAAGGTATGGACATGTACACCAGCTCGCCGTCTGTATACCAGACTAACCGTCCAAGACCGACCAATCTTGGTCGTCTTGAAACGCGCGCCCAAAGTTGGCATGATGCGCGACTTTTGCGGCACCAGATTTCTGTTGCAAATTGATCTCGACCACTCATCTTCGCCGGACAAGTTGAGTGGCCCAGATCACACTTTCACGAGACAATGAGGTATGGGCGCCTACACCGTCATGCCGTCTACACACATGCACGATCGACCCTGCCAAAATCGTATCCCAAGCTTGGATTCGACCAAGCTGAAGAGTGATGCTTGCGCACCTCTTCAAAAACCCTAATTCCACTAACGGTTGCAGATGAGTGTCTCAAAGATCATCTCGTCCGTCCAACTTCACGGCTTGGCTATACAGCCCTGGTCAGGAGTTAATTGGTCGGTGAGGCGTCATGGTGATCACCACCCGTCACTTTACCACACCATGTGGTCGTCCAAGGGAGGACTTGCTTGCGCAACCTCCAAACCATCACATGAAGTAGGCTGGACATGAGGTTATTTTGATACGCTCAAACATCGATGCTTCATACATGATGAATTACTCGATGCAGTACCTGCATAGAATACACACGATACTTCACAAGTATCGACTTCCTAAATAACTTAGTTATTTAATCTAGTATTACATCCTACTTTCTGTGGGTCCCACGATCCACACACTCGAGACATCAATCATGTCACAAACTGGGGGATACATACTGGGATATTGGTATGGCGGTTTACAGCGTGCAGCGCACAACGCGCCATCACAAGAACGTGTCAGGAAATCATGGACGATTAGTGATGATGGGAGAAGTGGGCAAGACTGGTCGTGTGACACCAACACACAACTCCACTACTCCATCACTCCACTTTCTTCACTTCCCACGAGATACGAGGGTTAGGTTTAAAGACTTGTATAAATAGGTTCTCCTCCCTATTTTCCAAACAGGAGAGAAACAAGGCAAGTCAAGACAACAGAGGCAAGTGTTGATACAATCGTATTCAAACACCGGAACTGATAGCTTACATCCTGCAAGCCAGTTCAGCTTTCTGATACAAGTCATATACAACAACACCTTCATAATCTCAACACCTTCTTCGCTTCCCTCCTTAAGATCAACCCCATCTCATTCACTTTGTGACCGAAGCAAGTCTGGAACGGCCATTTCTTGGTTTAGGCCAGAGTTGTACAGATTGATTTCTCGAATCACAAGCACTCTCGTGCAATGCATTTGTTTAGGGTCTAGATTCATTTCTCATCCACACACCCCAAATTACCAAAATCGGCAGAAATAGTTTTCACCCATAAACAATTGGCGACCACAGCGGGAGGTTGATCTCTCGGTTGCAAAAAATTGAATTCTCAATTTTTCGGTTTTCATCTCGCGATGTATCCTCACCCGGAAACCACAGGTGGTTCAGATATCATGGGAAGTGTAGCTAGAATGTTGTAGGATGTATTGGCAAATCAAGCCGGTATCGCTAGAAGACAGAGCGAAACATTCTGCCTTTTGAATGATATAACAACACAATTACAAGAAGGGTCGGCGGGCATCTACTCGAGCAGTGCAGAAACACCGAATCCTTAGCCAGAGTCACACCTTTACCAAAGGAGATGCGAAAGAGCGCGTAATCACAGGGGACTCAGGAGAGACGAACAACATGGTCCAGCCGACAACGAAGACTCGAGGCAACTCCATAGAGGAAAAGACTTATCCGGGGTACCACAGCGTCTGCCGGATAAAGAAAGGGAGCCTGCAGCTTACGGAGCCATGCTAGAAGATTTATATCTCAAGACTCTTGTCGAAGCCCGGAATACTGTCCAATCCGCATCGACCTTTCCACCAAGTGAAGAAATGCTCGAGGAAGGAGAGATCAATCAAGGAACACGTGAGTACATAGGATGGGAGCATTCAATTCGATCACTCAGCAGTGATATTATGACACCTTCCACACCCCGTCACCCAGGCAAGCGATCCGCGGATATGATGGCACTCACAAGTCTTCCAACTTCATCTCCGAAACGTGCTCCACATCGAAGCCATGTAGCGACACCACAACGCCCACGAACGCAGGAAAAGCTATACTCGAAGTACCTACACTTTCCGTTCCCAATGGAAAAGATTTTGGAGTTGCTGGAGGCTTGGGTACGAAATAGAGAGGTGGAGCTACCTCCTGTATGGCGTCCACCAACTAATCAAGAAGTAACGGACCCGAGGTATTGTCATTTCCACCGGTTCCTTCATCACCCTACCAGTGAATGCAACGCTTTGAAACGCATTGTTCAGAAGAAGCTTAATTCTGAGGGATAACTTTCCTTACGATTTCCTTAGAAAGGCTACTTCGGTTTGATACAAGTGAGGCTTCAAAAGAAAGTAAGTTCTATTCAACAATTTTACAAGGAAGATAGTTTTAGAATTCACTGGGGACTTGGCATCCCGCACATGGAGAAAGAGGCTCAATGATCAAACGCCATGTTTGTTTCCCTTCATACTTCCCTTTTACGCGATTTCATATGATATGTGCAATCATTCATGACCAAGATGCAAATTCCATTTAAAATAATCTCTTTCAGAAAAGTCGTTCACAAAACTATCTCAAAATAAACCAATTCAATTACCCATTAATTCAAAACCGGAAGTCAAATTGTGAAAGGAAATCCTCATTATCACTCAAAAAGAAAAGCATCTAAAAGAAAAGACAAGTAGGTGGCGTGAATCCTTCTAGGAAAGTCCTTCAGCAGCAACTCGTCCTTTTGGGCAAGAGAGACTTTCATCCTTTAAAGTACAAACTGCCTGACTTCAACTCCTTAGATAACTTTTCAACCTCTTCTTCCTGGCGAGTAACGCAGTCTGCAGAAGGGACTTCATCTTGTAATTTCTGGAGCTCCTGAATCTTGGAGAACCCTTTGAAGAACCAAGGAGCATTGAAGTCGTACTACACAAAAACATCTTGATGGCATTTCCAGTCTTCAATCATCTCCTCAGAAACTGTTCGACCAGTCGTGACACTCATCCCATGGATAGAAAATAAAGCTTCCTTGACGCGGTTGACCAATGCAAGACGACTTTTGAGCTTCGTAGTGGTAGCAATATGGCCGTGCTTCTCCCATATTGTCGTGTACAACCCTTCGAACTGAGCTGGCACGCTGAATCCTCCAACCAACACATGACCTGGATAAGGGATAGTGAAAGGAGGATCGAACAAAGCCCCAGGCTGCATCACCAATAATTCGCCAATCACAGGAGCCTTGTCAGTTGCAGGAGGCCTTTCGGAAGAAGTCCCCACGACAGCCTTATTGACTGGAACCTGCTCAGAACGTTCTTCAAGGGGAGCCACCTCAACAATAGCGGATGTTGCCTCTCTTATATTCCTCCCGATGTCTACTCCACTCTGGGTGCTAATTTCCATTATGGCCCCATCAACAAGATCACTTAGGGAGGCACCTTGTCCAGCCGAGCTTGCGTCATCTCTGTCATTGTCTGGAAAAGGAACGGTTTCACCAGACTTCTCAGCATAAAGATCAGTGTTACCAGACTTCTTAGGATCAGTGTTACCAGACTTCCCAGCATGAGGATCAGTGTCGCCAGATTTCTCAACATGAGAGCCAACGTTACCAGACTTCTCGTTCTGAATGTGCGCCAACCTTGTGAAAATATTCTCTTTCGGAATTCCCTGATTTCAAGCAAGGATCACTCTTAAAGAATTTACTGCGGAGAAATGAAGGAATCGACGAAAGATATTTAAATACCCGCATATTGGAGGAATTGAGGATCACCGAATCACATGCCTGCCTTTTAGATCTCTCTCCTCCGCTGGGACCGCAATCATCGGCTCGGTCCGTTTGCACGGGAGTGGCTTCAATCGGAAATGCTTCTTCAAAACGTCAGAAGATGGCTCACCACGGGAATCTGTCACAACATCCTCCGAGAATTCCTGGAAAGCCAACAGTTGCTTCCTCCAAAATTCCTTATACTCATCGGTTACCACTGGGTTTCTCCCAATAGGCCAGAAGGGAAGACTCTGCAGTGCCAAGAACACGTCAGCATTAAAAATACCCGGGAGAAGTTCTTTCGGAGCCTTCGACGGACGGATAAATGGAACACCCTGGTCAAATACCATTTGACGAGCAGCCATGTCAATGTTGTACGGAGTCACAGTAAATGCTTCGTTGAATAGAGACGGGATATATCTCGGAATGCAGCTGTGCAGATAAATAAGTTCTCCAAATTTCATAGTCTTGACATCGGTACGCAACACAGCATCAGGACCGTTAGAAGCAATAGCAAAAGTCTTCGGCTGAACAATGGAAGAGTGGATCGGCCCCCATGGACGGAAACTTACAGAAGACACATTATCAAAGATGTCCACGAGTTTCGCACTGGTTCTGGGACGCCTCCTTTGCCAACGGACTATTCTCGAGCCACCATACAAACTGCTGAGCGAAGTTGCAGGAACATGAGCATAACTTTTGAAATGTTCCCACAAAAATGCCTGGAGAAAAGCGAAGTGAATGTACGACTCCACCTTCTTGTACCCGTTGGAAACATGCATGTCCATTACTAAGGCGTCCAAATGAGAATACAGCGATCCAAGGAACAAGGCACCTAAGGGAAGAACTTCACCTTTTGCTAGCTTTATAGCAATCCTAATCAGGACACCTCTTATGGTCTTCTTTCCAGAACCGTCGTCAAATATATCTCTGGATAGACACAAAGACAGGAATGCAATCACGCTGAGCTCGTTTTCCAACTCCTGATCCGGTTCTGGGTCTGCAGGAGACCACTCCGATACCCACCAGGTGTATAAGCATCTTGTATCTTTTTTCTCCTCCTTGTCCAGATCGTCGAATTCTGCCACCTTTTGGAGTATAGCGTCATAATCACGTTGTTCCATGTCAGAAAGCTCGCAATAAAAATTCCCAGCGACAGGCAGGTTCATCAATGCAGCTACACTTTCCAGATTAATAGTCATCTCTCCCCATCTAAATATGGTTGTATGAGTAGAAGGGCGCCACCGAGAAATGAAAGTAATCAAGCCTGCAGCATCTTTCTTAATTTCAAGAGTAGCAAATGCCATGACTGCATTGAGGATTTGCGCTTTGGTCAAATTAGCTTTAACATCCTTATTATTCAACATGCGTCTCATCCACCCTTTATAAGAACCCAGCGGAGTATGACAAATCTTGAAGTCGATAGGAGAAGGCGGATATTCATTTCTTCGAAGACGAACCTCATCACAAGTGCTTAGAAGAAGAAGATAGATCGGCTTCCATATTTTACGAACCGGAGAGCGGGACTATCTTATGAGAGGGATGTTTCCTAATGTTTGGAAAAGGCAAGGTGAACAACTCATCAGCAATGTTCGGCTTATTTTTGAAGTCACAAACACTTCCCCGACTTAGCACCAAAGATTATCTCCGAAAGACATCTCAACAGGAGTTCTTTTCTTCATTCTACAATAAAAGGCAGGAGTCAGTACTTGTATAAAAACGCGCGAGACGTGTAGTCACACATGACAGATCACATATTCACGTGAAATACACAAGGTCGGGATTGGATCCAAACACCGGTATTGATCAAGTCACAAGTCCGGTATTGATCAAGTTTCAAGTCTGGTATCGCTCAAGTTTCAAGTCCGGTATTGATCAAGTCACAAGTCCGGTATTGATCAAGTTTCAAGTCCGGTATCGCTCAAGTTTCAAGTCTGGTATTGATCAAGTCACAAGTCCGGTATTGATCAAGTTTCAAGTCTGGTATCGCTCAAGTTCCAAGTCTGGTATTGATCAAGTCACAAGTCCGGTATTGATCAAGTTTCAAGTCGGGTATCGCTCAAGTTTCAAGTCTGGTATTGATCAAGTCACAAGTCCGGTATTGATCAAGTTTCAAGTCCGGTATTGCTCAAGTTTCAAGTCCGGTCTTGGTCAAGGGCACGAGGATGGTATAAAGGAGACATTCAGTCAGGCATACACGATATGGGACCCACGTTCAATCGAGCATATATGGCGGGACCTCATTTATTTGCACAACACGGTTCTCTTATGTTCATGGGAATCATGTTCACGAAATTCAAGCCGAATTCCTTTCCAAGCTACAACCTAAGAAGCTAGGTTTTGCACAATGAAAAAGGAAGCAGGACACAACATATTCATGGATTCACGACTTGTTTTAAGCAATCCTAGCGAATATTGACGTATTAATCTTGGTGGAAGAACTAAGCATAATACATATCTTGCAAAAGGTGTTTACCTAGCAAACTAGGGTTTTACCTTAAAAAAAAAAAACGCTTACCTTGCTACGGACGGCGACGGCGAGCTCCGGCGGCGTTGGCAGCGGCGGTCGGCGGAAGCAGTGGAGATCACGAACGGGAGCTGCCGAACAAAAAAAAAAAGTGTGAAGAAAAAAAAAAAAGGGTCGGTCCCTTTTATAGACAAAAATTCGGAAGAATCCCAATAGAACAAGGATTCCTCTTTTGCTTGGATTCCTCTTTTGATTCAAACACGCAAGGAAAGAAACCGGTCCCACCAAAGGATTCCGCGCTTGCACAACGGCGTTTACATGGACAACTGCTAGCGGTCGATCAAAATTCCTCCTGGTAAACTTTCTTTATCCCGTCTTCTTCACATAAGTATGTCACCATCTCATGCCTACCCCACAATAGCGTAACCATCATGCGCTAGTCAGGGGACTTAATGTTGATGCTGAATTTTCATTTAAGGCTAAAATTGTAAAGGCCAAAATTATGCGCTAACATCTTGCAAAAGATAAAGCCATTAATAAGTGATGAATACTTCTTCGCTTTACTAATTCACCTAGAATGGATCATGTAGCAACAATCCCAGTATTCTGTAAATTAAATACACGAAATTCATCCAGGTTGGAGCATGTGGCAACAATCCCATATACCCTATGAATTTACAGCATTATTAATTAATGCATGACCAGCCTTGTATTTCATGTACTCATTACCGATGCGGCATGACGACTGAGTGTTGTTATCAGCAGAACAACACGAACCTCCAAGCATTAATAATGAAGCATGTACGAAATACTCGTACAGGCTGCAACTCTCGGTGTGTTATACTAGCCCGATTGAGCATACATCTCTCGGCGTGTTATACTAGCCCAATTGAGCATATTTGAATCTGGACTGTCTATATCAGTCTCAGAAACGATCACGACCATCCAACTTCACCAGCATAAATGGATGGCTTAGATTGAATCCATGACCCCAAGCAGGTATTCGAATATTCACCACCGACCCAACGAGAGCCCCGCATGGTCGGCCTCCCCAAAAGGGTGGCATAGCTTGCCAAACCGTCCAAGCCAAAGCAGTATGGACGAAAAACCCTAAATTAGGGTTTGCGGCACATTACATGTATCGCAAAACAGTCTCAACCATCCATCTTCGCAGGCATAGATGGAGGGTGTAGATGTAGATTCAAAGGGCCCAGAGCATGTCAACACAAACACCGTGGTCCCGCCTCCATACATGACCGATCGATCAGGACCAACTATAGTTGGTCGTTCAAGTTCGTGCGCCCAAACAAGGCATGACGCATGGCCGATGAAACCCTAATTAGGGTTTGAACATCACGAGCGTCCATCTTCTCCTGCACGAATGAAGGGTCCAGGATTAGACTAAGCAGGTCCGATGCGTATCAACATGACCACCGTGGGCCCATCTATCTCCACACCCGATCGGCCAAGGCATATCATTCCTGGTTGCCTCGATTCGCATGCCCAAACTAGGCATGGTCACACCTCCCAATTGCAAACTAATCTCGAACACTCAACTTTGCCGGACAAATTGAGTGGCTTAGATCACGTTTCTATGGGATATTAAGGTATGGACATGTACATCAGCTCGCCGTCTGTATACCAGACTAACCGGCCAAGACCGACCAATCTTGGTCGTCTTGAAACGCGCGCCCAAAGTTGGCATGATGCGCGGCTTTGCGACACCAGATTTCTGTTGCAAATTGATCTCGACCACTCAACTTCGCCGGACAAGTTGAGTGGCCCAGATCACACTTTCACGAGACAATGAGGTATGGGCGCCTACACCGTCATGCCGTCTACACACATGCACGATCGGCCCTGCCAAAATCGTATCCCAAGCTTGGATTCGACCAAGCTGGAGAGTGATGCTTGCGCACCTCTTCAAAAACCCTAATTCCACTAACGGTCGCAGATGAGTGTCTCAAAGATCATCTCGTCCGTCCAACTTCACCGGCTTGGCTATACACCCAGTCGGGGAGTTAATTAGTCAGTGAGGCGTCATGGTGATCACCACCCATCACTTTACCACACCATGTGGTCGGCCAAGGGAGGACTTGCTTGCGCAACCTCCAAACCATCACATGAAGTAGGCTGGACATGAGGCTATTTTGAGACGCTCAAACAGCGATGATTCATACATGATGAATATACTCGATGCAGTACCTGCATAGAATACACACGATACTTCACAAGTATCGAATTCCTAAATAACTTAGTTATTTAATCTAGCATTACATGCTACTTTCTGTGGGTCCCACGATCCACACACTCGAGACATCAATCTTGTCACAAACTGGGGTATTGGTCTGGCGGTTTACAGCGTGCAGCGCACAACGCGCCATCACAAGAACGTGTCAGGAAGTCTTGGACGATTAGTGATGATGGGAGAAGTGGGCAAGACTGGTCGTGTGACACCAACACACAACTCCACTACTCCATCACTCCACTTTCTCTACTTCCCACGAGATACGAGGGCTAGGATTAAAGACTTGTATAAATAGGTTCTCCTCTCTATTTTCCAAACAGGAGAGAAACAAGGCAAGTCAAGACAACAGAGGCAAATGTTGATACAATCGTATTCAAACACGGAACCGATAGCTTACATCCCGCAAGCCGCCCGATTTACGATACAAGTCATACACAAACAACACCTTCACAATCTTAACACCTTCTTCGCTTCCCTCCCTAAGATCAACCCCATCTCCTTCACTTTGTGACCGAAGCAAGTCCGGAACACCATTTCTTGGTTTAGGCCAGAGTTGTACATATTGATTTCTCGAATCACAAGCACTCCCGTGCAGTGCATTTTTTTAGGGTCTAGATTCATTTCTCATCCACACACCCCAAATTACCAAAATCGGCAGAAATAGTTTTCACCTATAAACAAATAAATAATTAGGAAAGGTGTGCGGGACCAAGCCTACTAGCCGGTCGGTCATGCCAAAGTTGTGGCCGGTCCCACACCTTGCATTCCTTATTATTTTTATTATTATTTCCTTCATCCCATGAAATTCCTTGATTTCATGATATTTCCTTCAAATCATGAAACTAATTCATAAAATTAGGGAAAGCTCACGGGACCGGGCCCTAGCCGGCCATGTCCTAGTCGGCCGGTCCCACACGCCCTTATTTTATTATTATTATTATTATTTGTTTCCTTCATCTCATGGAAACTCCTTCACTTTAAGGAAAACTTCTTTATTTCAACAAACTCCTTGATTTCATGGTATTTCCCTAAAATCATGAAAAATAATATAAAATAAAGAAAAAGTGCCATGGGACGGGCTTATTGGCGGCGGCCATACTTTATCCCACACTTCATGATTCCTTCATTTTATTATTATTATTTCCTTCAATTATAAGGACCGTTTCCTCGCATTTAATGTTAACCACATTTTTTCGTCTATTTATAGAGCAAAAACCTTGATTTCTTCCTTAAATGCACGCCGATTTTGTTGTCGATCAAATTTGAAAATATCAAAATTCTCGGGCGAAAACTTCTTTATTTCAACAAACTCCTTGATTTCATGGTATTTCCCTAAAATCATGAAAAATAATATAAAATAAAGAAAAAGTGCCATGGGACGGGATTATTGGCCGGCCGGCCATGCCTTGGCCATAGACGGTCCCACACTTCATGATTCCTTCATTTTATTATTATTATTTCCTTCATCTTATGAAGTTTCCTCAGTTTGAGCAAAAACCTTGATTTCTTCATATTTTTTCAAATGATTGCTCAAATGCACGCCAGAAAATATCAAAATTCTCAGGACTGAGACACGAGCACTTTGGTGACATGAGCATATTACCTTGACCGACCAAGGTTGGCTCGGTGGCTTGCAAGAGGCCGGTCCCACATATTTTCATCATTTGACCTAATTTGTTCACATTAGGTTAAAACTCTTCCAGACAATTTGGAATTTCATGAAACGATCGTCATTTGATCCCGTGACCAACCAGGGCTGGTTTCATGACCCCTTGGTCGGTCCCTCATCTCTTCATAATTAGGTTTCATCACCTGACGCTCGGACGAGCATTATTTTAATAAATGATTAAACCAACATTTAATCATCCTCTCTGCAACTGGTCTTCAAGAGACTTTGGAATTTGCTCACTGGAGCATCCGGGCGCTACATGGTCGACTCATCATCCCATGTAGCCGATCCCTTATTCACTTCGTGGTTGATTTTCAATAAATCAACAATTAATCATCAATTGATCAAATTTAGGGTTTTGAATCCAAGGTTCATAATTCCAGATTCAAACACTAATAATTTTACGTTGATCCCATGATCAACACTCTAATTAATTATACTCGGTTCAGTTGCCAGTATTTTAATTTAATATTTTACTTGGTCATGTTACCAATAATTCGTCAAGCGAGCAATACTCGCTTAGATGAGCAATATTTGCTCAGACTAAGGAATATTGGTTCAACTAGCAATATTCAACGATTCATTAAATGAACATATTTGTCCACCTTAGCTATCAACATTTATTGCACCTCAGTCTCAGCAGACACGTTCAATTCGTGAGTCTCAGAACATTTGCAAATCACGTTCGACTCGACAATACAAGGACTCATCGTCCCATGAAGTCATCAACTGACTAACTAAATACACATTTGCCTTGTAGACTCCACGATTACGAGATATCAATCGTGTTACATGGGGGAATATTTACTAGGGTTTTGGTCTGGCGGTCTACGGCACGTGTGTTCATACACACGACGAGAATGTGAGCAAGTCGTGCAATCAGTTGGAGGAGTTAGCAAAGTAGTGGATGGAAAATCAACCAAGTCTCCGCACAATGAGCAAATGGTTTTGACATGATTTCCCACTTCCCCACTCTTCGACTTCAGCAACTGTCATACTTCAAGGGATCAAGGTGTCTACGATTCCAGCAATATAAAAAGTCTCTGAATCATGATTGAAAGGGACAGAACGTTCGTACAGACAATCTTTCGTCTACAAGAACTCATCGTCTGAGCAATCACTCTCAACTGAGTAAACTCAATCATTTAGAACTTTCTTACGCAGAATATTCAACACACCTACAATCTCGATCACCATTGATCTCACACATTTCTCAGCTTCCCCTCCTACAGATCAACCTATCCTCTCTTGTGACCGAATTGACTCTGGAACGACCATTGTCTTGGTTTAGGACGGGGTCCTACAGATTGATCTCTCGAATTCAAAGCACTCCCTTCTTGCAGTGCATCTCTGTGAGGTTTGACAGTTCGCTCGGTTCAAGGAGTTTCCTCTGCACGGTCGTCTCCTCAATTCTGTAAAAACCAGCGACTGGTTTTGCCCCATCTACAACAGACGTAAACACACATATCCCATAACATATTTTTTGCAATATATAAAACCAATAAGATTAAATACTGCAAAATTATCTTCCAAATAACTTAGAATTTAAATAAATAAATCTAAAAATATTGCAAGATGAAATCGTTGGCAATAGATATGTGTAATCACAATATTTGCTATTCCAAACCCTAGTTATCCTTCTTAAAAACACAAGAATAAATTCTCATAAGAAGCTTCCTAGGCATTAAGATTCTTGAAAAATTCTTTATCGTCCCCGAATTCCTTGTCGTCAACAGACATTGGAACATAAGGTTCATGAAGAAAGGAGTTAATTCCAACGAACCTTCTTGACTGATGCCGAACCAGGGCCTTCTGAATTTCAAGAGTCCTTAAAACAATAGCCTTTATTTGTTGCAACTCCATCCTTATTTCTTTCAACTCTTAAAGAACACCAGAAAACTTCTGAAGTTTTGAGGGATTAGCCCTTAGTTTCTTCATATTCTTCCTTTTTCTTTTCAAAGTTGTAGAGGAATGGGATTTACCTTTTTCCTTTATGATTGACGGCTTAACAATCATGTTAACATCTTTTCTATCAGAAGATATGATACTTGGAGTATCCATTCAAATATGGGATTGTGAGAGAAATACACAAAACTAGCTCCACAAGCAATCTTTTGATAAAAAGAGTTTTGGAGAAGGAAAAAGGAATGTAGGGTTACGGAACCTAAATACATAGTAAGTAGGATTCATGTACAACCAACTCTAAACCCTAAACAAGGTAGAATTATCGATTAATAATCAAAACAAGGTAAACCTTTTCAAAACCATTTTAGGATATGGAAGGATCAATCAGAAAAAGAAAAAGAAAATAAAAGAAAAATAAACAGTATATTTTCTTTCCTAAAACCCGATTGTGCATAACTCATTTTTCTCTAGAATTCGGGCACGTGAGACAAGGTGCACCTTCAACACAGTTAAGTTGTGTTGGTGTGAACAATAATTTGTCCACAATATGATTCTACTACGGAATTTTTCGTACTCCTTTTTGTAGAATGTTTAGACCTAGTTCTCTTCTGTAAAGGTCTAACTTTTTATTTAGAATTTAACTTCTTCGGAGATGAGTTAAATTTACATATCTCGGATGAATTAGAATTCATAAAAAGTTTGAGCTTGTTTGCTAATCGATTTGCTCTCCGTTGAAGTTTGTTGACATATCATACTTTATGCTTGTACTTGAAGCAACTAGATAGTCTGTGACCCTTAATAGTACAATAAGAACATGTCAATATGGAGGATGGTTCAGGTACCATAGCGGAGCATGCTGCTAGAAAAATTGAAGTACCTGAAACATTAGAAATAGAATTTCCAGCAGACAGAGAAAAATCGATTTTATCCTCCAAGGTGGTAGACGAAGTTTCTTCAGGAAGAATATCAAGATTGATATATGTATTGCTACAATTATCAAAATCAATGTTTTCGGCAAGGAGCGCAACTGTAAGGACCCTCAAGCTCGTCAACGCTATTTGACTGGTCCAGCGATGATCAAGAAACGACTAAGCCTTTAATGATTCGCTTAATTAGAGATGAACTTTATTTAATAGAAATTAATCTAACAATGATTTAGATACGAAACTAGTATCGTTAGATAGGTCTCAAAAAGTTATGCAAGATGGACTACTCGAACGTGTCGTTCGGATACTGGACGAAGAAGAAATCATCTGATTAGCATGAAGGGTAAAATAGTCATTTCATTGATGGACTCTATGGCAGCCCTTATCCAAGCTATTGGGTGCCTCAGTAGTTCTTATCCCTAGAGCGTGAAGATAAACTCTCATATTTCCTTCTTCTTCATTCTTATTATTCTTTCTTCTTCTCTCATCTTCTTCTTCTTCTTCTTCTGTTCTTCGCCTCTGGCGATTCTGCGGGATTTCTAAGGTTGTGATATCGAAGATAAGTTTAGGGGAAATCAAAAATAATTGATTGTTGGTGGTTTTTTTGATGATTATTGAGTTCGGGAAAAGAAGGAGATGATGTTGTAAGTTTTGAATTAGGGTTTATAGATTTGTTTGATGTTCTGAAGATTAAGAAGATGATATATAGAGCTACTGTTGGATGAGGAAGCATGGGTAGATGTTTAATTGAAGTTTTGAAGATTGATTCAGAGAAGAATCGAAGAATTAGGTTTTCTCAGATATTTGTTAGAAATTCGATTAGTAATGAATAAGAGGAAATTGAAGGATGGGTTTTGAAGATCTTGAGGTGAATAAGGAGTTAATGATGTTAATTTGAAGATTCGGTTATAGAGTTAGGGTTCTGTGAAGAAAAAGAAAAGAGGATTAGGGTTTCTGCAAAGAAGAATTGGGTTTGTAAAATTGGGATTATAATTGATTTGTGAATGGGTTTGAGTATCAGTGAACTAGGATTTCATAGAGATGTTCATAGAAGATTTAGAGGATAAAATCAAAGTCTCGGGGAGAGAATTGAGGCGTGTTTGTCATGAATTAGGACATCAAGGTGAAGGAGTTCTATGTGGTGTTGATTCAAGAGGTGAGTTCAAACAGTTGGGAGAAAAGGTAACACGGAAAGTGTGATTTAGTGTTTGTTAACTTTCTTTTGTGTTTAGGTTCAATTGTTAATGATAATCATCAATGAATGACGGTTTATATGTTATGAGAATCATTTAGAAGATTTAGATATTGAATTGTGGACTTCAGTGGGAAAAATTGGAGTTACCTGTGGTTGTAGTTGATATGGAGGGATTATTGGTTTGTTAACATTTATAGGAATGATTTAGGAAGGTGTATGAACTGTTGCCGGTGAAGAATTTGAATGAACTGCTGGTGTTCATTTTACATAAGTGGAACTAATGTTGTATTACAGATGTAGAAGATTGAGGCAGGTGGTATGTTTTGTTGAATGGTAATGTTATATTGAGATATAGTTGAAGTTCAGGAGATGGAGTTAAATTTATGTTGATGTTTGGGTTAAATTGGTGGGGAAATGAATTGGAACTACATGTGGTATTGTTTTGTTGTGCATATGTTTAAGTTATGGAATGTAAGTTGTGGTTGTAAATGGGTTTATGTTGAAATATATAGAGTTTGGGTTACAAGCTGAGTTGAGGTTGAGTTATGAGTTAGATCTGTTGGTGACTGTAGTTGAGTTGGTGATGATTATAGAGTTGCAGTTAGTGTTTGCTGTAAAAGCTTGGAATTGCTGAAATGGCAGTAGTTTATGAAAGCCAGCAACTGCAGATCAAGTAAGCTTAGCTTACATTTGTAATTGAGTATTTGAGTTGTAATGTTTACTTTAAATGAGTGTATAATTTTAGTTTGGTAGAATTGAAATATAGTTAGTTTTGGTGTACACCATGATGGTGCATTAGTGTTCTTTGGCCTGAGCAATGGGTCTGGCCTGTGCAAGAGTTTTGGTCTTGTGCCATTGCTTGGAAATGAACTGTAATGCTTTGTTTGTCTTCATGAATGTTTGGGAAATGAGAATTTCCATTTGTGGTATATAGGATACGCTCCTTCATTTATATCTATTAGGTGAGGAAGGATTTGGTCGACATCAATATTATCTATTAGGTGTGAAAGGAGTTGGTCGACATTAATATTATATATCTATTAGGTGTGAAAGGAATTGGTCGACATCAATATTACCTATTATGTGTGGAATTTGGCACTCAATATTATACATTGTTTGAAGAAGGAGTTTTTCCATATACATGTTTGTTTATTTCGGTGACTTTGTCACTTATTAATGTTTGGGAAAACATATATTGTTTTCCCAGTCTTGCCCTAGATTTCTTGAAAGTTAAATGTTATTTCTACTGGGCACCCCTTTTAGGGATGATATGCTCACCCATTCCCACTTTCAGTTTCAGAGACAGATCAGAGTTACGCAGCGGAAACTTCGAGGAGTTGAGTCCGTTAGTTGGTTAACTTCTGCTATGTTTATAATGTTATATATTCTATTTGTAAACTAAATGACTATTGTATATGTATCATTTGAGAGAATTTTTTTTTGTATATATATATTTCAGAGCAGGGCTAGTTTTTGGGTTAAGTTTTGTAGCAGATTTATTAATTGAATGCTTAAGTATATGATTCAAATTCTTAGTGCCTCAGTATTTAGTTAATCTTGGATTAGTCAGCTGCTAGCTTTGGGGCGCTACAACAACACTTGATTTTTCATCTTCATTTGAATCATAGTGATCAGACATTTCATCAAGAGTTGCAGCAAGACCTTTGTTCCCAGTGCATTTTCTACGATTTGGACACTCATTAGCAAAATGACCAAAACCTTTACACTTGAAGCATTGTGGCATATCCTCATCATCAGTATCGACGGTATCCTTGTTTTTAGGAGGTAAACGATAATGAGGTTTAACTGATGATCTAGGTTTATCTCTGACGAACCGTTTACTTCTTTTCAAAAGAAGATCTCTAAACTGTCTTGCGATCAGTGAGACTGAGTTGTCAAGATCTTCATCTGATGAATCGGTCTCAATAGGATCATCCACATAGTTTCCAACACATTTACTTTTGTCAAGTAATTTTGTGTTCTTTTGTGCTTTGAAAGTAATATCCTTTCCAGATTTAGATGTATGCTCATGATCAAAGATCTTTAACTTCCCAACCAGAGTATTTCTGGATAGTGTATCAAGGTTATTTCCTTCAACGATGGCATGTTTCTTAGAGTCGTATTTGGCTGGTAACGATCTGAGAATTTTCATCACAATATCCTTTTCAGGAATAGTCTTACCCAATGAAAATGATGCATTAGCAATTTCAGACACTTTGTGATTAAATTCATCAAATGAAACTTCATCATCCATACGAAGGTTTTCCCAATCAGAATTTAGGTTTTGAAGACTAGCTTCTTTCTCAGAGGTATTCCCTTCAAATACGGTTTCTAAGATATCCCAAGCATCTTTAGACCGAGTGCACGTAATCACATGGTGCTGAAGATCTGAGGTAATGGCATGGATGATAGCACTCAATCCGTCAAATTTTTTCTTTGCAGCAAGAATCTCGACCGTCTCATACTCACCAATATCCTTTGGAGCAGTTACACCATTTACTGTAACCAATGGAGGATTATAGCCATTAACAACACGAACCCATGTTTGAAAATCACGCGCTTGAAGAAAGGCACGCGTAGCAATTTTCCACCATAGGTAATTTGAGCCATCGAAGACTGGTGGTACGTTTACAAAGATAACACTTCTGTCCATAGAGTCAGGTTGCTACAAACACAGACTTATGAAGTCTTAGCGTGTTTGCCTGCTCTGATACCAATTGAAAAAGCGGGGATCTAATAACCACACCCAATATTTCGCTCGACAATCTGTATGGACTAACTCCAATATAATTCCTAGAGAATCAACTAGATAGTCAGACTCAATCAAGGAAATATATCCAAGAGTTATATCTCTTTCTCAAATCAATCAGTAATTCAATAGGATGGAATCCGTGAACTGATTAAATATAAGAATAACTTGAACGATACCAAAGACCAATGTTCAAGTGCCAATCAATTTATATCAACAACCAAAGTTTGGATTATCTAATTGATTAAACTACGCACAATCTGCGATATTTCAATTATATAAACAAATATAATGAGGAAAAAAAATAACACAAACACCAGAAATTTTGTTAACGAGGAAACCGCAAATGCAGAAAAACCCCGGGACCTAGTCCAGATTTGAACACCACATTGTATTAAGCCGCTACAGACACTAGCCTACTACAAGTTAACTTCGAATTGGAATGTAGTTGAGCCCTAACCAAGTCTCACACCGATTGAGGTACAGTGGCGTTCCTTACGCCTCTGAATCCCAGCAGAACTCTACGCACTTGATTCCCTTAGCTGATCTCACCCACAACTAAGAGTTGCTACGACCCAAAGTCGAAGACCTATAGGCAAATCTGTCTCACACAGAAAAACCTATTATGATAGATAAATATGTCTCCCACAGAAGTACCTATGAAGTTTGTTCCGTCTTATGATAAATCAAGGTGCACAGGAACCAATTGATAATCCGGTCTTATATTCTCAAAGAACAGCCAAGAAATATCAATCACCTCACAATAACTTAACTATATGGTAGTATAAGAAGTTATTGTGGAATCACAAAGAATGAGACGAAGAGATTTGTGATTATATTTTATATCTTCCCTATCTGAGATAAATCTCGAGAAAATCTTAGAGAAGATAGTACTCAACACGATAGAAAAAAAAAAGATTAGAATACGTAACTACAAAGAAAATAGTTGGATCTGGCTTCAGAATCCCAATGAAGTCCTAAAGTCGCTAACCTATAATGGTTTTCTAAAAACCTAGGCTAAAGGAGAATCGACTCTAATATGCAACTAGTATCACACAGGAAAGTATGGGGATTAGGTTTTCCAGTTGCTAGAGTTCTCCCTTATATAGTCTTCAAATCAGGGTTTGATAGCTTAGAAATAAAGCAATCAATATTCATCGTTAGATGAAAACCTGATTTAAGATTCAAGCAATATCTCTCCACGTTAGATGGTCTTAGCTTGTTACACACAAATGAAATATACTTTCATTTAGATATGGGTAACCGTAACTAAACGTGTATATTTGGCTCAACAATAGTTAACCAAAGTTAGCCATATGAACACTTTCGTATTAACCACATTCATATAACACTTCTAGATCAAATATAATGATCAATCAAATAATAATGATAATCAAATGAATCTAATTGTGTTACTCATAGAGTTGTTCAATTGTTTATATTCTCATAGAAGTATACTAGACACAATTGAAGCAAAATCGGATTTGATTCATCAATTCATGAACATTTAGCCACGGTTTGCAAATATTGCATTCCTTATTATATAAATATATTTGTTGATGAGTATGAAATCATACTTACCGATTTTAGAACTTAACCTCCTAAGTTTTCAAACGGGTACGCAAACTTAAGTTCCGGACTTTGGTCATGTACGACAGTTCGCAAACGGGTACGCATACTGTCGTTCCGGACCGAACTCAGGTGAAACTGTTCACAAATGGGTATGCAAACTTGGTTCCCATACTTTCATAGTTAAAACCGTTTGCATAATGGTATGCAAACTTGGTTCCAGGACATGAATCATACTTACAACAGTTTGCACACTGGTATGCCTACTATGCTATATCCAGACAATGGTTAATTGTTCTAAACTCCCATTTCAATCATTGAAGCATCCTTAGAAGACGACAATAGCTGTCTCACACAAACTATTAGCTTATAAGTAATTTTCAAGTGATCGAATGATCAATATGAAATATTCCGAGTCGACATCAAATGACTGTGTCACACAAATCATGTAAGATGTTTCAAGGAAATTTCACATGATCATCTTTTGACTCATTATTTAGTCTCCAACAAATAAATTGTTTCCACTAAACTCGCCAAGTATACTGATGAAAGTAGCTAAAGCAAAAAGCTTTCCAACACATATTTCGAGAAATATATAAGCGAGTTACACTCAACTCGAAATATCAAATGTGTATAATGTATAAGTCTATATAGCTATACGAATTAGTCTCAATAGAAGATATAATAGAATAGACTTCCGAGTGATAGATGCGTTTAAGTCTCCACATACCTTTTGTTGATGAAGTTACTCCAAGCTTCCCTTAGTAGATCTTCGTCTTCAATCGATGAACTCCGTGAAGTCTAAGCTCAACTACACATTCTATCCTAATCCGAGACATAGCTATAAGTAGACTAGAAATCAAGACTTATAGTTTTGATCACCTAAACTTGACAAACAAGCTTGAGATAGCAACGCTTGCGAGTTCGACCGAGCAGTGCTCTAACACCTTTAACAGAGATAATGATCAACAACCACCTAGCAATACATGCTAGACATGACAACCAGCAACACATGAATTAAGATAGACTTGAAAACATCGAAACAATAAAGAATTAGGGCAATGACAAAATATCGATTAAAGCAAAGAAATCTAGAAAAAAGAATCAGAATATGATAAAGAGAGGATAGAGATTCAGAACTTAATAATTTGCATAAGAACAAACAAATATCAAGAGCTAGATTTGAAGAATTTGAAAACTCAGTGGACCGATTCCATTTCCGAGTAAGTCGCCGATTCTATCGACTTTCTAGAGACCTCCTCCGTCTTTGCGATTCATTTTTCTTCTAAGTCAAATCTAGGTTTTGGTTAGTGATAGCAAAAGAAATATGCTTTTCCTATGTTCTAATTCTGCAAGTGCACAGAGCCAATGGAGGCAGTGGCAAGCACAGGTCTTTCCACAGGGAACTAGGGTGTGCTATGTTATTCTCGGGGTTTCTCAACTGTTTTGGGGTTTGTGACAGAGATATAAGCTTTATGTTTAAAGTCTTTACGGCCGATTTGAAGTTGGTGACTATGAACCGAAATGTTCAAGAACAAAGTAAAGTATAAGATCTTTGATTGAGTGGTACTAGGATTATCAATCCACCACTGGTTCAAGTTATGTTATTCAACTAGCTTGAATGTTCTTTTCTAAAGATAGGTAAAGTGTGTCAAGCTTCACTTATCTAAGGGTTTCACCAATGTAATAATTTAATCAACAACTAAAGTACCAAGCCAGAGCACTAATTGTCTAAGTTAAGCACAATTAGTCAAGAGTTTGGCAGCTATCGATTAAGCATGGTGAAAGCACAATCAATACAAACTTAATCCTAGCTACAATGAATACATGATATTCAATGTGAAAGCAAAGTATTGAAGTGCAATGATTGAAATTATCTTAAGAGTTAAGCATTCAAGAACAATCACAACATAGTTGAACAACAGAACTAGAATTAAGGCTTCATGTAAATCCTAGCAAGTAAATTTAGCTCATGATAAACATTAAGAAACAGAGTTGATTCAAATTGCAAACTAACATGAATCCTAAAACTGAAAACTAAAAACTGACTGCCTCTCTTTCCTCTCAAATCTCTCTTTTATATCAAACAAACACTCAATAAGCCTTTACACGAGTACCCAAACCTGCTACTCGCTCCCATGACGCGTCTCTGACCTCTGAATCGAGCATGCAACGGAGTTGGTGAAAACCCTAACTTCACTCATCTCAAACCTAGCTTCTAGGTTAAAGAGAAGCTATGTAAGAGAGAAATGAAGCAAGGGTGGCGGATAAGAAGCTAGAGGGGTTGTTGGTGATAGCGTAGCTAGGGGATGGAGTGGTGATGACTCTGTAAAAAGGCATGGAAGAAGGAGGTGGAGGTAAGGTCGATAGGGTTTTCTCTGATGGAGGTAGCAGGTGAAGAAAGAGAAAGGTGAGGGAGAAATGAGGGTTAGCTCGAGTGGTATAGGTATAGGGTGCTTCGATGTGAAGCAGGGACAGCGAAGGATGATGGGAAGGCCTCAGCGAGCGTTGGATCTTTGGGGGACGGATCTGAACGGCTCAGGATGAACTGGGGGTGATCTGGTGTGGAGCGGAGACATCAAGGGTCGATGCGTAGGATGCAGCGAGCGTAGGATGCAGCGAGCGTAGGATGCAGCAAGATGAGATCTCAACGGCTTGGAGCGTACGGGCTCGGATCCGGGTCGCGGGTCGGGACTAGCTCAAGCCCATGTCTTGTAGATGAGTTGCTACTTGTTGGGTTGCAACTGTTGCGCGCGAGCTTTGGCTTTACTCCATAGATGCTCGACTCCACTTCTTCGCTCTTTGGGCTCCTCGGTTTCTCGAGCTTTATTTACTACCTAAAAACACAAAATTAATTAATACAAATATTTATTCTTGAAAACAAAGAAAACACAGAATGCGGGATAATATCTGTTTTCTAAGCGCAAAAGATGAGTAAAATGCCAATAAAAAGGTGTATAAATATGCACTATTTAGCACTCATCAGTTAGTGTAGATGGGGCAAAATGATTTGTTGTTTTTTACGGAATTGAAAAGTCAACCGTGTGGAGACTCCTTGAATCGAGCGAAATGTTGAGACTCACACAGATGCACTACAAGAAGGGAGTGATTTAAGTTCGAGAGATCAATCTGTAAGACTCCGGCCTAAACCAAGAACAATGGCCGTTCCAGAGTCAATTCGGTCACAAGAGAGGATGGGTTGATCTGTAGGAGGGAAGCTGGGAAAATGCGTGAGATCAATGGCGATCTGAGATTGTAGGTGTGTTGTGAATTCAGCGTAAGAACGCTCTGAATGATTGAATTTTGCTCAATTGAGAGTGATTTCTTTGAGTTCGTGTAGACGAAAGATTGTCTGTATGAACTTTGATGAGAAATTGCTCGTTTTTTGCGAATGTTCGAGTGTCAGAATCTTGTCCTTTCAATCAGGATTCAGAGACATTTTATAATGCCGGAGTTGAAAACACCATGATCCCATGAAGTGTGACAGTTTGCTAGAATCGAGAGAGTGGGGAAGTGGAAAATCGTGTTAAAACCGATTTGATCATCGTGCGGAGACTTGGTTAATTTTCCACCCATTACTTTGCTGACTCTTCCAACTGATTGCACGACTTGCTCACATTCTCATCGTGGGTGAACACACGTGCCGTAGACCGTCAGATCAAAACCCTAGTTAATATCCCCCCATGTGACACGATTGATATCTCGTGATTGTGGAGTCAGTTGCTGAATTTGTGGGACGATGAGTCCATGTATTGTTGAATTGAACATGTTTTACAAATGTTCTGAAATTCATGAATCAAATATGTCTCATTGAGACGAGGTATTATTATGTTGATTACCTAAGACGAGCAAAAACCGTGTTCTTTGAATTGTCGAATAATATTGATAGTTGAACCAATATTCTTGAATCTGATCAAATATTGCTGGTTCGAGCAAATATTGCTAGTCTGAGGAATATTGCTAGTTTGAGCACATATTGCCGGTTTGAGCGAATGTTGCTCATTTGATGAATTGTTGGTAGCAGGACCAAATAAAATATTAATTTAAGATACTTGATTCTTTGGGTCGAGTGAAAATAAATAAAAATGTTGATCATGGAATCAACATAAAATTATCGTAGTATTTGAATCGCTCGAATCATGTTTCTGCAGAGCTCTGGATTCAAAACCCTAATTTTACTGAAATGATGATTTATTGCAAATCAATCTGCAGAGTGAAGCAGGACCGGCTACATGGGATGACGAGTCCACCATGTACGCCCAGATGCTCGAATGAGCAAAATACCAAAGTCTCTTGAGGACCAGTTGGTGAAAGAATGATTAAATGCTGGTTTAATCATTTATCGTGTGAGCGACAAATAATAAAACCTAGCCATGAAGAGATGAGGAACCAACCAAGAGGTCATGGGACCGACTCTTGGTGGCCGTGGGACCAATGGATGGTTGTTTAAGAAAACTTCCAATTGTTTGGAAAGAGTTTGAACCTAATATGAGCAACTGAGCAAATTAGGTTAAAATCATTAAAATATGTGGGACCGGATGTTTGCAAGCCCTAGGGTCACCCTTGGTCGGTCAAGGGGATGTTCCCGTGTCACCATGACGTTCATGTCTCAGTCCTGAGAGTTTCGATATTTTCTGGTGCGCGTTTGAGCAACAATCTGGAGAAAATATGCAGAATCCAGAGTTTTGCTGAAACTAGGAAAAATACATGAGATGATGAAAAATAATAAATAAAACAAGGAATTGCAAGGTGTGGGACCGACCATGGCTAGGGCATGGTCGGCCGGTTGACAAGCATGGTCCTGCACTTTCCCAGTTCTATGTAATTTTATGTACTTTTTCTGATTTGAGGGAAATTCCATGAAACTGGACAGTTTTATGAAATTAGGGAACTTCCATGAGATGAGGGAGATAAAATAATAAGGGTTCGTTTGGCACCAGTGGAGTTCAATTTCTGGGTAGTTCCAACCACCTAGAAATTCAACTACCTAGAAATTCAAATGCCTTCAGTCCAATATCTGTTGTTTGGCATCAAAATTAGATGGGTAGAATGTATTCGTCTCTTCCATACATAAATCATAACACATCAAAATATCAAATTCATATTTGCAGAGAGAAACATTAAATAGATCATGAACACTTCTCAAATCAATCAAATAACCATAGTTGTAGAATAACAATTCTAAAACACTGCATAATTGAAACTTACCATGTGATAGAAGGAAATTGGAATCTACAAATCTCAACCTAGTCAGGGGTTATCAAATCAAAAATCTCATTTATAGAGTAGTATATCAGATCCATTTTAAGGTTTTTGTGGTTTTGTTTAATGTCGTTTCTCTAGGAACCAACATCAAATATGTCCACAGATCATAAACAAGTAGACTAGATCTGTACAAACCCAATAGATATCTTTTTACTAGAATCCTGATTTCTTGGTTCATGAAAGTCTAGGGATTCATACATCAAAAGATGATGAATAAGAATAAACTAGAGAAAGAAGGATATGATAGAAGAAACTGAGATTCATATCAATCAGTTTCTCTATGGCGGAGTTTTTCAGAGAGATGGAAAAAAAAACGAAAGGGAAAGAGAAATAGGAGGAAAGAGAAATGGGAGGAAAATAAGGGGGGAGTTGAAAATCCGATGGGGTTAAGGGTGCACACGGTACGGTTCGGCTCGGTTCTTGACGAGACCGAGTACCTGTACCTCCCAGACCTCGGTTCCAAAATTTTGGACCGGTACATGTACCTTGTACCTCGGTTCCGGTACCATTCGGTACACGGCCGGTACCAGGTACGGTTCCGGTACCAGTCGGTACTTTTCCAGACAAAAATATGTCTTTTTTTCTGTTAATCTAAGTACCTGTTTTTTACCTGTTTTTCAATATATTAAGTAATACTAATATCTTAAATTCTCATTCAAAGCAACAACTAATAAGTAGCAATATTAAGTGAAAAACACACACACTAAAGTCTGGAAAATCCGAAAAAAGAACAAGTAAAGTAACAGTAGGCAGTAGCTACAGACACACACACACAAAGTCTTGAAAATGAGAAAATCTGAAGAAGAAAAAAAACAACTAGCAGTGCAGCTAGTGTTGCAGTAGTCTTGAATCTTGATCTTCTAATCTATGTAGAACAAGGTCAAGAAATTGCACCAAGCTCCCACAATGGATAGAACCCACAATCCAGCAATCACCTAATAGAAAGCAACAACCTTAATCAACAAGTTGATAAATACCAGAGCCAAAGCAATTTCCAAATCTGATACAAACTTGTAGACATAATTCTCATGACTACCACTACAATTTCCAAATATGATAACACAATTGAGTTTGGTCCCAAAAGAACAGTCATTTAAAGAAGTTCACATATTCAATAGCATTCAATAAACATAAAGAAAGATATTTACATGTACACAGTAAAACAAGAATAATGGTTGCAAATAATCACAAAGAATACCCTATTAACAAACAAGAACGCACATAACAAATTACTAACAACAGGATATTGCACGGATTTCATTTGGTAGCAAATAAGTTCGATCCTGAAACACATTTACATAATTTTCAGAAGTAAAATGCATCACATCATTGTCTGTAGAAGTTAAAAGGAATATACACATCAATGTATAGAATAGCAAACTTAATCTCACAATTAAAGGGACTAATAGTGTGCTGATATGTTGTTGTTGTTCAACTTTGAACTTGTTTTATGGTTTTCTGAACCCCAACTCTATTTTTTCATTTTCTTTCTCTTACATTGTAAACTGATACAAGTGCCTATTTGTAGGCAGTGTTAACCGATCGACCTCAGTAGCAACGGTTCTAGTCTCTGTTCTCATTCTAGATTTTTCTTTACTTAGCATATGAGTGTTTGACTAGTTGACCACTTTTACAACTTGTTACAGCCTCTAGTAATTTCATAATCTACTTGGCATCCAGACTAACAACAGACTCTTCTAAACAAAGGACTAGGCCAAACTTCATTCACACTTGACAATTAACTAAGTTGACTTATTTATCACAAGAGAAAAAGAAAGAGACCTCCGTTACACTTAAGAGTGAAATATCTGCACAATTGAGTAGTCCTTTTTTGTTGCACACTGTGATTGATCTTTTTAGCAGAATCTCTCAAAACCTTAATCTCATAATTAAAGGGACAATTAAACTAATATTCATTCCTCCACTGTATTTTTCTGAATCTTTTTTTCACCACCAAATCCCTGCCAAAAAGAGTTTTCCACCACCACAGACGGTGGTCATGCAAAAACAACAACCCCTTGATCTACCAAACCAAACCCCTAAAACAAAATAACAAAAAGGGTAAAGAAAACTAATTAGGAATTTTCAGTAAAGATTACTTACCCCGTGATTAAGATTCTGAAATTGTTCTTCTTATTTTCTTCACACCGGAATTAGTTTGATGAAGAAACGAAGATTTGAGTTTTTTTTTTTTTACTTAACTTTGGTAGAGATTGAGATTGAGATTAACTTGGGTGGAGATTGAGATTTGAGGGTTAACGAGTTACTGAGAGAAGAAGATTTCTCCTTCTCGAGAGAGGAGACGAGAAAAGAAAGAAAGAAAGGGAAGTGAAACCCTAACCGGCTAACCCTATTATGTTAGTTTATATACCCCCTTTAATCTAATGGCTAATACTGATCCCTAATCCCCTAAATCTAACGGTTTTGATTATTCGGGACTTTCGGTCCGGTACGGCACGGTACCTGTATTGGACCGTGTACCTGTACCCCATAGACCTCGGTTCCTATTTTTTGGACCGGTACTTGTACCTTGTACCTCGGTTCGGTCCAAAATCAGGTACGGTTCCACCGGTTCCGGTTCGGTCCATCGGTCCGGCTCGGTTCCTGTGCACCCTTAGATGGGGTAGGGTGTCAACTCTATTTCCCTTGGATGAAGGAAAATGAATTGATGGGAAATGGAAATCCTCCCTTTTTTTTTTGTGCCAAACAATGTTAAAACGTACTCCCTCCTCCAACTACCTCCCCCAACTCCACTCCACCCTCAAATGTACCGCTGCCAAACGCACTCTAATAATAAAATAGGGAATGATGGAGTGTGGGACCGGAAATGGCCAAGGCATGGCCGGCCGGCCAACGGGCACGGTCCCAGGGCACTCTTCCCAATTTTATGTAATTTTTCATGATTTTAGGGAATTTTCATAAAATCAAAGAGATTTGTTGAAACAAGGTATTTTGTTGAAATCAGGGAGTTTTCATGGAATCAGGAAAACAAAACAACAAACAATAATAAAATAATAGGCGAGTGGGACTGGCTAGGGCATGGCCGTCCGGCTAGAGCCCGGTCCCACGAGTTTTCCTAATTTTATAATATTTTTCATGATTTTAGAGAAAATTCATAAAATTAGGGAATTTTCATGGTTTTAGGGAAAATTCATGAAATCGGGGAATTTTCATAATTTGAGAGAAATAATAAAATAATGGGGACGTGAGGTGTGGGACCGGCCACGACTAGGGCATGGCCAGCTGGCTGGTGCTCGGTCCCGCGACACCTTTCCCTAATTTTATTATTATTTCTTTGATAAAATCATGAGATTAGAGAATTTCCTTGAAACGAAGGAGATTTGCTCGAACGAGAGAATTTTCACGAGATCAGGGAAAAAAATAAAATATGACAAAATATAAAATTGGGCGCGGATCGGTCACGGCATGACCGGCCAGGTGATGAGCCCGGTCCTCGGCGCCTTTGCTAATATTTTATTATTATTATTTTTCCTTCCTATTTTGCATAGGTTCATCGTTCATTCATATTTTGAAATGCTCGTTTGCGCATTCAAATGTTGGTTTATGCATTATTGCCAAGTACACTTGCACCATTTTAATCAGGGCTTATTCGATGCTCAGATGCCTGTCTCGTTGAATATTTATTACTAACCCGTGGAATTCTGCTGGGAAGAACCACGAATTTAAGTGACGAAATATAACGAAGAATCGTAGAATATTGCTGGATATTCAGGTGATTAGAGATAATTAACTGATGGCTCTATACTAGCAGGGCTTCCTATCTATGAGCATTAATTATATGAGGGTTGAGCAATATGAACTTGTTGGAGTGTCATATTCCTCTTGTATAGTCAGGGAAAACATGGTTGCATCCTGAAAAAGTTATTGCTCTATACTAGCAGACATGCTGTCTAGGAGCCGTCCAATCTTGTGATTCTATATAGTATGAGATGTGTCGTGGTCTCAGCTGGGAGACTACACATCTACATCTTCTCTGAGAGACTTTCTCGATCATAGGTTTTATGGCATGAGCTTTCACGCTTAGAGACATGAGTCTCAATACTCATCCGATTGCCGGATCCGGAGTAATTACTGAAATTGCTCAGTATTCATGAGATGTGCCGTGGCCTCAGCTGGGAGACTACACATCTACATATACTCTGAGGGACAGCCTTCTCAGTCATAGATTTATGGCATGAGATTTCATTCTTTAATGAGAGACATAGGCCTCAATACTCATCCGATTGCCGGATCCGGAGTATAGTTTGTCGAAAATCCACCATCTACAATTAGCAACTTGGAGAATCCACGACGGTGTAGAAGCTAAATTTGCCAAAAATGATATGTCATATTTAGCTTTTAGCAAATGAATGTCACATGATTAAGTTTTATTCTCAAAAAGAATATGATTTAGTTCTAAAGTTGCGACCATGGTTGGTGGAAGGTGACTTACTAGTGATGGAGCTTTGGAACCCTAGAATACCAAAAATCAAGGTGGATTTAACTAAACAACTACTACGATTAAGGATGTAGTTTTCCAACCCTCCTATAATAAAGAGTTTGCCAACCCTCCTATGGGTGAAGTTAAAGATTTAGATCCATGAGATTGTATCATCCCAAAAGGAAAGGTTCAAAAAGCTCAAGTTTTAATAGATGTCAGAGATCCTTTACGTAGGGGTTTTTAGATGAAGAACACAGTAGGAGAAAAGTGATCATGAAAACCAACATGCAACTCTTCAATCTTTGTGGTTATTGTTATACAATAAATCACCAGGAACAAGACTGCGAAGCTATTACAACCTTCATTCCCCAGCAACTAACTTCAAATTAGATCCACCTTCGTGGAGCAATCCGGATAGCAGAGCATGAAAACCAACATGCAATAGTATCAAGTGATAATCAAGCCCCTGCATCAAATGACGATCAGCAAATAACGTCGCATAACAATAATGAGGAAGTCAATCAAGGTATTGCTCAAGTTTTGGAAGCTTGGATGACATGTACTAATGAACAAATCCATCTAGAAAATTAGAGAGTTGACTCAGCGACTCGAAACGAGCTTAGTGACCGGTTGTCAGCCGAGCAAAAATAATTTCACTTTCTCACTCTACTAAATATAAATGAAGTACGTGATAAGAAGGAGTTCGTATCCACAGAGAGGCAATTGTTGTTATGCGATTTTCAGTTTCTAAGGTAACCAAGGGGGGATTTTTGTTGTTTTAACAAAGTAATAAAATAAAATAAAGCAAAGCAAATAATTGGAATAATCAATAAAGAGAAGATATTGGTTACGGGATAGTATGATTCACAAACATGTATTTTCATCAATGATTAGAATTGATAATTTAATCTCTCATTTACTAAAAGTCCTAGGATACCTTGATCGCAAGTATATCCCGCTAATTCCCTGATTTCATCAAAACCACATTAAAAGATGCATATGTGAATTCTTCCTAGAAAGCAACCTAAAGTGTAAAAGCACAATTAGATTTAACTCCCTCATAGCACTAAGTTCTATGGAATAAGACTAATCAAGGCAATCAAACGTGTAAAAGTACTAATTCAATTTAACCAAAGTTATGATTCATATGCAATTATAAAGATGTATCACTACAAGTAATAACCACACTATGCTACTTAGAATCAGGGATAAACAACTATTTTGTATTGAAAACCCTAATCTAGCAATAGAGATGAATGTAAATCGGATTGATTCCGGACTCAACCAAACAAACAATCAAATCATATGACAATATTAATAATGAATCACAAACAATAAAGTATTGAGACAAAACTAATTCATAGATTTAAATAACATGTTGAGAAATCAACTTTATCCCATAACCAATAATATGTATTTAGCTACTCATAGCTATGGAGTTCATCATAAAAATATTAATTGAATAGAAGAAGATGAACAAAAGCAAACCCTAGAAGCGTAAACAAAAGCGTCTCTCTCCAAGTTCCAAGAATAATACGTGATATCCAAAGTTTTAGAAATCTTTCCTTTAAATAGCTCTCTTGTTTCCAAAATTAGGTCTAATCTCAAAGGTCCAAAAGATAGAAGTCCACCAAGCCCATATGTGAGAATAGCCCATGTATAAAATATGCCCCAAAAACTGTCGCCGGAAAAATGGTATTATTGCTGGAAATTGGCCGGAAAATATATCTCAGGTGACCGGCAAAGTCCACCCGGTCACCGGTCAACGAGTCAACTCGGGTCAACTCGGGTCAACTCGAGGCCAAGGTTACACCGAGTCGTCATGAGTCAGATGGGTGAATCAGCTGAGTTAGGTAATCAAGTCTGAGTCAGAGGCTAACTCAGCTGACTTGGTTCTAGCCTTCTAGGCCATTGCACAGGCATGAGCTGTTGCACAATGATTGTGCTTCACCACCTCAGTCACAGCCATGATGGCCCTGCATTGCCACTCCCAACACCTGCAACTCTGAGTTATGTATTCATTGCACTATCTGTTGCAGCTCAAAACCAACCTGTACCCCTTTTTACACTCTCTCCTTGCTTCCCTATCTTCTACCAGTCGAAGCCACTGCAGCAACAAACACTTCCCTAGCCTTTACCAATTCCAACACCACCAGCACATCCCTTGTACAGCTCCAACATCACCTGTTCATTTCAGTTCAACTCCATCTTCTCCTGTAGTGGTCACCATCCTCAACTTTATTCACTTGTAGCTCAAATCCATCTTCGAATCACCATAACTGCATTCTAACTCCAACAGCAACATGAATACTTGTTTCGCACTGCCAACACCAGTACCTTGCTGCTCCTGCAACTCAATCAGCACCTACAATTACTCAATTCCCTGTAACACCACAACATAAATATGTACCATCATCTTGCCAGTAATCCATTCTATCCACCAGTACCAGTACAAGTTCCAAGAATAACTCTGCGACAGACTCGACCCATTTCAGTTCAGCTGCACCTAACATACATCTAACGAACCAAGCATTCATCGTCAGTTTCTTCAAGACAGCGCCACCAGTTTAATCAGTCTCATAACCCCGCAATCTTTGCTTAGCTGCATCATTATCACTTCCTTGAAGTCACCAGTGTCTTGCAGTTTCACTACCAGATTAATCTCAAAGCCACTGCACTTTTGTATCTTCTTGACCCTGCAATTTCAGCTCAGACATACATTCGACTGCCATCACCAGCAACCACATTACTTCCAACATAATGTAACCCCATCATAATAACACAACAACTCCTGTCTCTGAATTCAACACAACCCAGATCTCCATTTCAACTCAGGGAAGACTCAACAATCAAACCCATCTGCTCATTAACCAAATATCAGTTACCACTTGACTCAGCTGCAGCTTTACCATGACAAATTTATGATAAACCAAACCCATAATAATAAATAAGCAGCAAAAACTTGAACTGCAGCTCATCCATATTGAGCACAAACCACCATCTCAACACCAACTTGCACCAGTTACTCAGCCTGCAGCTCATGGAAACATTCTTGTTCACAATCTACCAGCACACCTCAAGGCCATCACCAGTTACAGCTCTGCCTCCTTGAACCACCAGAACATCCAACACTAAACCATGACAAGACACTAAGACAACCCCTACAACACCACAAATCTGCACATTTCCATTCTCCATTGTATTGCAGCACCTCATTATACCTGCAACTCCTCACAGTCACAAAAATCACCATTGAGCCACTCTAGCTTCTTGCCTGCACCAGCAATTCTTCGTCTTCCATGCAATATCTCCATTACAATTCATTCCACCTGAACCAACAACAATCTCCATTTCTTAGACTTCCCAGAACCACCTTCTCCAAGTGCTAACCCTATGAACATAACCCAGAGAAACATCACCATTTCGAGTCATTACTCTGCCAAATACAAATTCAGCTCAAAGCCAACTTCCCTTTTCTTCGAAATCTAGCCATTAACAGACTCTTATGCACTCTCCATCGAATTCATAGTATCATCATTTATCAACAAACCCTAACTTCCCATGAATATCAATCAGCAACAAATACTCAAATTCATCTCAGACCCCATCCGGACTCAATTGCATCTGTTACACGATCTGTTCATCATCTCCCATAGAACCTATTAATCAATCAGTCCATCAATCGCAACTCCGTTATCTTCTCTTCATTCTCTGATAAACAACCAACAGCAATACATCATCTCGATCTGTTCTTCCCTGTCCTTCTCTGCTTCAGAAATCATCTAACCTTCATTAACTGCAATAAACCATAACATCAGATCCCCTTTCTGATTCTTCCTTCAACTCGATTTATCCACAGCAAAACCCTAATTTCTCAATCTCAGACACACTACCATCTCTTCTACTCAATCGGTAGATAAACTCTGAGTTGATCGGTTGATTTCTTTATCATCTCATTTCACTGATTTTCAGACAATTTTTGCCGTTGTATTTCTTCCTTCTCTGAATTCCTGAAGAGTAATAAGGAGAAGAGAAACATTTCTCTTGTTTTCAGGGTTGAGTACTGATGAGAATTACTACAAGCACCCACTGTTGGATATGAGCCACCTCGAACAATTTGGCTTGTCAGTTTCAGATAACCGACAGCCCTTTGCTTTCTTGTTCAACCGTCCTTTTCGCTCTAGATGAGTGATTTCTCCTCCTTTTGCTCCAAATGACTCCGTTGCACCTAATAAACTCAAAAGCAGACATAAGATACATAATTTATAAGAAAACTCGCAAAGAAAGCATAAACAATAGATAGATATTACGGTGTTTTACAACACCTATCAAATTCCCCCACACTTAGACTTTGCTAGTCCTCGAGCAAATCAAACAAAACAATTCTAAAACAAATACATACAACTCCGTGTCGTCGAGGCTACGGTCACACTTAGCACGTATAACAAGCCTTTAAACCCCTAGGTATCCCTAGTGGACGAGTTATAGTCTCGTGAGGGTTTACTAGAGATATACCCACAAAACCTATTCTTCCAACTTACTAGTTCTCCGAAATGATAGCATCCAACGCGCTAAGAAGACATAGAAATTCTGCACACTAGTCATAAGAAGTTAGACACATATATGAACACAATCTCATCCTTAAAAGTTGAGAGAGAAATAACCATCCCTTCTCGAAAGAAATTCGGGTTCGGAGTGATCAAAAGTCTCGACTCTGCCTCACAAGAAAGGGTTTTATGAAAGTTGCTCTCAATAATAAACAGCTTTTTATGGGTCACACATGTGTCCAGGTAGGAATGAAGAAAGAATCCTGCGACACGTTGAATAGTAGGAAGGTAAAACCCTCCGAAATGTTTTGAAAACCCACATCTTTTATCCATTTTTGAAAACCCTTTTTCTGACTATCTCTAAGAAAGGAAATCAACCACTTAACGAAGGTGGGAATATGCTTACTTACCTCGTTATCCGTTCGACGTGCAACTAGCACCACTCTCACAGTATCCATAGAAACGTCTTCGGTCTTCAATCGGTGTCTTCATCTTCGTCTTCGGTCTTCAACTCTTGATGATAACTCTTGAACTTCGTAGAATCTTGACAATGTGATTCTTTCCTCTAATTCCTTGTTGCTTGAAACTTCATTGTAGATATTCCTTCTTACATTGGCTTTATTGAATGAATACAAAACTAAAAACGAACTATACAAACCCAAAATATTTTTTCTTTTCTTTTTCTGTTTTTTTTAATATGAGACAAGAAAAATAAAACAAAAACAAAATGAAAATAAAATAATAAAACTAGTAATGAACCTAAAAAAAAAAAAAATTTCTCTTGTCTTTTTTTTTTTTTTTTTTTTTGTGTGTGACAAGAGAAAGTAAAATAGTCTTGTATGTACTTTACCGCTTGATTCTTTACAACTTGTATGTCTTGATATCATAAACTTCTCGAACTCTCATCCTTGATAATTTTCACTCTTGTACAATAGTCTTCAATTTGTAAAAATTCTGCCCCTTTGTCTTGTTGCTTTACTTGAATCTGAAATCTGCTCATTATTGTACTGTTTCCTGTAAACCTTGAACGTCTTCAACTTTCCTTCAAATTTGTGATGCTCCTCTTGTTGATGATGATGGTGTTTATATGGACCTGTTGGTGTAGAGAGAGATAAGGTGGATGGTGCTAACTGCGATTTACAAGTGGTATGTAAGTTAGCAATTCGATGTCACCATCATGGTTGATAAAAATAGCACTCAAGAGATCAAAATAGTGCTTCTATTGGTGGGAGGTTGGGCAGCTCACCATTCTGCCCGGAATTTACGTACGGTGACACACACTCTAAAAGCACATATTTAGACAGGTACAAAGAATTGAAGGTCGATGCCTCTCATGATGTAACATGGGTAGTCTCCACTATAGGGGACCACTACTCTAATACCGAATTCAGTCTGCACCTTATTTGCCACTGGCATGGTTACATCCAACTTTAACTCTCATACAATTAAGAAACCCGATCATGTTCTCTGTCATCTCTAAGTTCAGTCACTCTTATGAGAATCTCGATGTAATCTTAGCGACATGTATACTATGTGACTCTAAACTAACCACAAGTTGGAGTTTTTTTATTCACTAGTTTACACAAAAGTTGAAAATTTCATGAAAAATTTACAATGCAAATGCTTAACCACTCCCCCACACTTAAACTTTACATTGTCCTCAATGTAAATTGAATCGTCCAAAAGAAGTCAAGGTGGGAAATTCTATCATGATATGTGACAAGAAATCAGAAAAAATAAAAACAAGACAAGAAAAAACTAAAAACAAAACAAGAAATAAATACAAGACAAGAAATACTCATCCTTTGGGTTGCCTCCCATTTAGCGCTTGGTTTAAAGTCGTCAGCCCGACTATCTCCTTGCTTTCTATGACTCCTCCAGAGGGAGTACATCCACAAAGTTAACTCCTTCCACCACTTCGGAAGTGAAATTATCATAATATGGTTTCAACCGGTGCCCATTAACTTTAAGTTCTTTTCCTGTAGCTATGCTACGAATTTTCACTGCACCATGAGAAAACACATTAGTAACAATAAAAGGTCCGATCCATCGTGACCTTAATTTACCTGGAAATAAATGCAAGCAAGAATTAAACAAAAGCACTTTCTTCCCAATACAAAACTGTTTCCTAGAAATCATGTTATCATGAAATGCTTTCGTCTTTTCCTTATAAATGCGTGAGCTTTCAAATGCATCATTGCGAAGCTCCTCTAGCTCTTGGAGTTGTAACTTCCTTTGCTTTCCAGCCCCATCCATCTCCATATTGCATTTCTTAATAGCCCAAAACGCCTTATGCTCAATTTCAACGGGTAAATGACAAGGTTTACCATACACAAGCCTAAAGGGAGACATCCCGATAGGTGTCTTGTATGCGGTTCTATACGCCCACAAAGCATCATTAAGTCGCATGCTCCAATCTTTCCTTGTTGGGTTCACCGTCTTCTCTAGTATAAACTTCACCTCTCGGTTAGAAACCTCGGCTTGTCCATTTGTTTGGGGATGATAAGGTGTTGCAATCTTGTGCGACACATTGTACTTCTTCAACAAGCTTTGTAAAATCATGTTTTTGAAGTGAGAACCCCCATCGCTAATTATGGCTCTTGGAATTCCAAACCTTGCAAAGATATTAGCTTGCACAAAATCTGAAACCACTTTAGAATCATTAGTTGGGGTGGCCTTAGCTTCCACCCATTTCGAGACATAATCAACAGCAAGTAAGATATAAAAATTCCCATGGGAGTTGACAAAAGGACCCATAAAATCAATACCCCATACATCAAAAACTTCAATAAATTTAATAAAAGTTTGTGGCATTTGATTTCGGGCACCTAGATTGCATGTTCTTTGGCACCTATCACAAGTTGTACAAAATATATGTGCATCCTTAAACAAAGTTGGCCAATAGAAACTGCTTTCAAGTACCTTGTGAGCGGTTCTCTTACTCCCAAAGTGTCCTCCGCAAGCATAAGAGTGACAAAAAGATAAGATAGAATTAAATTCAGATTCGGGAATGCACCTTCTTATTACTTGGTCACTACCATGTTTCCACAAGTATGGATCATCCCATATGTATTGGTTCCCCAACTTCTTAAGTTTGTCCCTCTCAGCACGAGACAAGTTCTTTGGGATTTGTTTAGACACCAAGTAATTGACAATATCGGCATACCATGGTTCTCCAAAGGCAATTGAGAATAGTTTCTCATCCGGGAAACTTTCACGCAATGGGATAGCTTCCTTGTCCACAACAAGACGGCTCAAATGAACCGCAACGGTGTTCTCAATTCCTTTCTTGTCCTTGATTTCAATATCAAACTCTTGCAAGAGTAAAATCCATCGTATGAGCCTCGGTTTCGCCTCTTTCTTTGTAAGCAAGTACTTAAGCGCTGCATGATCAGAAAAGACAACAACTTTTGTACCAATTAGATAAGAGCGAAACTTTTCTAAAGCAAAAACAATGGCTAATAACACTTTTTCAGTGGTTGTGTAGTTTTGTTGGGCCTCATTTAACGTTCTAGAAGCATAATAAATAGCATGAGGAATCTTCCCCACACGCTGCCCAAGCACCGCACCAATCGCATAGTCACTTGCATCACACATGAGCTCAAAAGGCTTGCTCCAATCCGATGGTTTAATGATAGGGGCTGAAATCAAAAGTTCTTTCAAACGATTGAACGCCGCCATACACTTTTCATCAAAGTTAAAAACCACATCTCTTTGCAATAAGTTACAAAGTGGTGATGCTATCTTGGAAAAGTCCTTGATGAATCTACGATAGAAACCCGCATGACCAAGAAAAGAGCGTATCTCCCTCACCGTAGTGGGAGGGGTTAAATCACGAATGAGGTCTATCTTAGATTTATCAACTTCCAAGCCTTTAGAAGATATTATATGGCCTAAAACTATGCCATGAGTTACCATAAGATGGCACTTCTCCCAATTCAGTACAAGATTTGTTTCAACACATCGTTCAAGGATTAGAGACAAATTATTCAAGCAAAGGTCAAATGAATCACCAAAGACACTAAAATCGTCCATGAACACTTCGATTATGTTTTCAACATATTCTGAGAAGATACTTACCATACACCTTTGAAAGGTAGCTGGAGCATTGCATAAGCAAAAAGGCATCCTTCTATAAGCAAAAGTACCGAAAGGACAAGTGAAAGTGGTTTTCTCTTGATCCTCCGGCGCTATCACAATCTGATTATAACCTGAATAGCCATCAAGGAAGCAATAATAAGAGTGTCCAGCTAAACGTTCAAGCATTTGATCAATAAAAGGTAAAGGAAAGTGATCTTTTCTAGTAGTGGCATTCAATTTTCTATAATCAATACAAACCCTCCAACCGGTTTGCACTCGAGTTGGGACAAGTTCGTTCTTATCATTCTCCACCACCGTCACACCTGACTTCTTTGGGACTACTTGTACCGGGCTTACCCACTTGCTATCGGATATGGGGTAGATAACACCCACGTCCAAAAGCTTGAGTATCTCCTTTTTCACAACTTCCATCATGGGAGGGTTCAAACGACGTTGCGCTTCCCTTGTAGGCTTTGCATCGTCCTCCACACGGATCTTGTGCATACAAACGGCAGGGCTTATACCCTTGATATCGGCAATTGTCCATCCTGTGGCCGTCTTGTACTTCCTTAGCACCCTAAGAAGTTTTTGATCCTGTAATTCACTAAGCTTGTTAGAAACAATCACAGGTAACTCTTTATTATCACCCAAGTACAAGTACTTTAGGTGATCGGGAAGAGGTTTCAATTCTAACTTTGGAGATTTAACAATTGAAGGTACAAGCTTTTCATCACTGCAAGGTAAAGAAATAAAAGAGATATTATGAGTTTCCGGGCATCCTTGTAGTGAATTAAGATCACCAAGGGCTTCCTTGACTTCATTACCACACTCTACACCATTATCCATGGATGTAGTTAACATGGTTTCCAAAGCGTCATCACCATTTAATTCAAACATTTGTTGTGCCAATGTATCCATAACATCAATGGAGAAACAAGAGTGGACATCACTAGGATATCTCATCGTCTCAAAAATGTTGAAACATATTGTTTCTCTATCAAACTCCATAGTTAGCGTTCCCTTGTCCACATCAATTATGGTTTTCGCCGTTTTCATGAAAGGACGCCCAAGTAGCAATGGAAGAGACGAGTCCGGTGACCCTTCATTCATCTCTAACACACAAAAGTCAGCTGGAAATACAAGTTGATTAACCTGCACAAGAACATCCTCAACAATACCCATTGGGTAGACATTAGAGCGGTCGGCTAATTGCAATACAATTTCAGCCTTTTTAAGAGGACCAAGATCAAGTAAATTATACATTGATGCAGGCATTACATTAACGGATGCACCTAAATCCAACATAGCTTTGTTAAATGTTGTGTTACCAATTGTGACGGGAATGTCAAAACTACCAGGATCCTTGCACTTAAGTGGGAGTTTGTGTTGTAAGATTGGCGAAGCATTCTCCCCCAAACTAAGCACTTCATTACCTTTGAGCCTTTGCTTATTGGTACACAAGTTCTTCAACACCTTTGCATACTTTGGAACTTGCTTAATAGCATCAATGGGTGGTATGTTCACATGGATCTTCTTTAGAATGTCTAAAATCTCCTTTTCTAATTCCGCCTTCTTAGAACTTGCAAATCTGCGAGGAAAAGGTAAAGGAGTAACATAAGTAGAAAGCGGAGTTTTAGAGTTAGGAATAGGTACCTCAGAAGTTTGGGGAGAATCCTCATTCTTCTCCTCCAAAACAGGTTCCTTTGGTGTTTCCACCTTGCCTGAATCAGTAACTTCGGGTTGCACAAGTTGTGTACCACTTCTCAATGTAATAGCATTGACACCCTATTTTTGGTTAATAGGTTGAGAAGGGAGTTTCCCACTATTTTGTGCCTTCAATTGGTTCAACTCAATAGCCATGGAGCCCATTTGTGTCTGCAACTCCTTGATAGCACTCTTAATTTCCTGCTGACTTTCCTTAAACATGGTAGAAATGCCTTGCATCATTGTTCGAAGCTTTGAATCAATATCGGAACCTTGATTTTGCATTGATTGTTATGCTTGTGGTTGCTGAAATTATTGTTGTTGTGGTTGAAATCCACTCGGACGGTTGAAAGTAGGTTGTTGGATTGCACCTTGCTTGTTGGCATAGCTAAAATTGGGGTGATCTCTCCATCCCGGATTGTAAGTGTTAGAGTAGGGATCATACCGTCTTTGTTGATTTGGAAAGACCGCATTAGCTTGCTCGTCCTCATAAGCTTGAGAGGAACTTGGTATCACCGCGGCTGCAACTTGTTGTATCATTGCTGTCATGTTACCCATTTGTTGACGAAGTTCCTCAACCTCGCTCACTTCATTTACTTTCCTAAGAAGCACATCCGAACCACGACTCAAAAATTGTTGAGAGTTTACTGCCATGTTTTCAATCAACTCTCTAGCTTGTGCCACCGTATTGCTCACTAATGCACCACCACCCGCAGCGTCAAGAAGATTCCTATCACTTGATTGGAGTCCTTCATAGAAGTATTGGATGATCATAGCGTCACTGAATTGGTGGTGAGGGCAGCTTGCCTCTTGTATCGTTCTCAACATTCATATAAGGATTCTCCCACATTTTGCTTCATCCCACAAATCTCCTTGCGAATTTGAGTATCCTTTGATGCAGGAAAATATCTCTCTAAAAAGAGTTTCTTCAGCCCATTCCATGTCGTGACACTTCCGGAAGGTAAATAGTACAACCAATCCTTAGCACTATCCATCAAAGAGAAACGAAAAACTTTCAACATTGCTCCATCCGCCTCAACATCCGCTGGTAGCATGGCCATGACAATGGTGTGGAAGTCCATAAGATGCTTGTTTGGGTCTTCATTCACCATGCCATGGAACTTTGGTAATTCTCTAAGCAACCCCGTCTTGATCTCAAAAGTAGAGTTTGTTTGAATACACCCCTGTTGTGTATCAAGCCTATGAGAAGCCAAGTCCTTGAGTGTACGATTTGCATCACCCATTGCTTCTTCTTCTTCAACTTGTGGTTCGTCTACGAATGGAACCTCTTGTTCTCCTTCTAGCTCTTGATTTTCAGTTGTGTCTTGACTTGGTTGGAGTATTGTGCCTCTTCGAGTAGCTATCCCGCACCTTGGGTAGTTGAATCTTTAGAAGCCAGGGATTAGGTACCTGAAAACAATTCTAGCAAACAAGTGAGAAACAAGACAAGAACCGAAAAGCAAAGATAGAAGCAGAAATTATAAAAAGAAACTAAAAACTTAATAACAAGCCGTATGCCTCCCAGCAATGGGCGCAAAATTTGACGGTTGTCAGTAGAGAGCAAAAATAATTTCACTTTCTCACTCTACTAAATATAAATGAAGTACGTGATAAGAAAGAGTTCGTATCCACAGAGAGGCAATTGTTGTTATGCGATTTTCAGTTTCTAAGGTAACCAAGGGGGGATTTTTGTTATTTTAACAAAGTAATAAAATAAAATAAAATAAAGCAAAGCAAATAATTGGAATAATCAATAAAGAGAAGATATTGGTTACGGGATAGTATCATTCACAAACATGTATTTTCATCAATGATTAGAATTGATAATTTAATCTCTCATTTACTAAAAGTCCTAGGATACCTTGATCGCAAGTATATCCCGCTAATTCCCTGATTTCATCACAACCACATTAAAAGATGCATATGTGAATTCTTCCTAGAAAGCAACCTAAAGTGTAAAAGCACAATTAGATTTAACTCCCTCAAAGCACTAAGTTCTATGGAATAAGACTAATCAAGGCAATCAAACGTGTAAAAGCACTAATTCAATTTAACCAAGGTTATGATTCATCTGCAATTATAAAGATGTATCACTACAAGTAATAACCACACTATGCTACTTAGAATCAGGGATAAACAACTATTTCGTATTGAAAACCCTAATCTAGCAATAGAGATGAATGTAAATCGGATTGATTCCGGACTCAACCAAACAAACAATCAAATCATATGACAATATTAATAATGAATCACAAACAATAAAGTATTGAGACAAAACTAATTCATAGATGTAAATAACATGTTGAGAAACAACTTTATCCCATAACCAATAATATGTATTTAGCTACTCATAGCTATGGAGTTCATCATAAAAATATTAATTGAATAGAAGAAGATTAACAAAAGCAAACCCTAGAAGCGTAAACAAAAGCGTCTCTCTCCAAGTTCCAAGAATAATACGTGATATCCAAAGTTGTAGAAATCTTTCCTTTAAATAGCTCTCTTGTTTCCAAAATTAGGTCTAATCTCAAAGGTCCAAAAGATAGAAGTCCACCAAGCCCATATGTGAGAAAAACCCATGTAGAAAATATGCCCCAAAATCGGTTGCCGGAAAACTGGTATTATGGCCGGAAATTGGCCGGAAAATATATCTCAGGTGACCGGCAAAGTCCACCCGGTCACCGGTCAACGAGTCAGCTCGGTCGAGTCAACTCGGGTCAACTCAGAAGTCAGACCGAGTTACACCGAGTCAGTGAGTCAGATGGGTGAATCAGCTGAGTTAGGTAATCAAGTCTGAGTCAGAGGCTAACTCAGCTGACTTGGTTCTAGCCTTCTAGGCCACTGCACAGGCCTGAGCTGTTGCACAATGATTGTGCTTCACCACCTCAGTCACAGCCATGATGGCCCTGTATTGCCACTCCCAACACCTGCAACTCTGAGTTATGTATTCATTGCACCATCTGTTGCAGCTCAAAACCAACCTGTACCCATTTTTACACTCTCTCCTTGCTTCCCTATCTTCTACCAGTCGAAGCCACTGCAGCAACAAACACTTCCCTAGCCTTCACCAATTCCAACACCACCAGCACATCCCTTGTACAGCTCCAACATCACCTGTTCATTTCAGTTCAACTCCATCTTCTCCTGTAGTGGTCACCATCCTCAACTTTATTCACATGTAGCTCAACTCCATCTTCGAATCACCATAACTGCATTCTAACTCCAACAACAACATGAATACTTGTTTCGCACCGCCAACACCAGCACCTTGCTGCTCCTGAAACTCAATCAGCACCTGCAATTACTCAATTCCCTGTAACACCACAACATAAATATGTACCATCATCTTGCCAGTAATCCATTCTATCTACCAGTACCAGTACAAGTGCCAACAGTAACTCCGCGAAAGACTCGACCCATTTAAGTTCAGCTGCACCTAACATACATCTAACGAACCAAGCATTCATTGTCACTCTCTTCAAGACAGCGCCACTAGTTCAGTCAGTCTCATAACCTGCAATACTGCTTAGCTGCATCATTATCACTTCCTTGAAGTCACCAGTGTCTTGCAGTTTCACTACCAGATTCATCTCAAAGCCACTGCACTTTTGTATCTTCTTGACCCTGCAATTTCAGCTCAGACATACATTCGACTGCCATCACCAACAACCACATTGCTTCCAACATAATATAACCCCATCATAATAACACAACAGCTCTTGTCTCTGAATTCAACACAACCCAGATCTCCATTTCAACTCAGGGAAGACTCAATAATCAAACCCATCTGCTCATTAACCAAATATCAGTTACCACTTGACTCAGCTGCAGCTTTACCATGACAAATTTATGATAAACCAAACCCATAATAATAAATAAGAAGCAACAACTTGAACTGCAGCTCATTCATATTGAGCACAAACCACCATCTCAACACCAACTTGCACCAGTTACTCAGCCTGCAGCTCATGGAAACATTCTTATTCACAATCTACCAGCACACCTCAAGGCCATCACCAGTTACAACTCTGCCTCCATGAACCACCAGAAAAGCCAACACTAAACCATGACAAGACACTAAGACAACCCCTGCAACACCACAATTCTGCACATTTCCATTCTCCATTGTATTGCAGCACCTCATTATACCTGCAACTCCTCACAGTCACAGAAATCACCATTGAGCCACTCTAGCTTCTTGCCTGCACCAGTAATTCTTCTTCTTCCCTGCAATATATCCATTACAATTCATTTCACCTGAACCAAAAACAATCTCCATTTCTTCCCTAGCCTTTACCAATTCCAACACCACCAGCACATCCCTTGTACAACTCCAACATCACCTGTTCATTTCAGTTCAACTCCATCTTCTCCTGTAGTAGTCACCATCCTCAATTTTATTCACCTGTAGCTCAACTCCATCTTCGAATCACCATAACTGCATTCTAACTCCAACAACAACATGAATACTTGTTTCGCACCGCCAACACCAGCACCTTGCTGCTCCTGCAACTCAATCAGCACCTGCAATTACTCAATTCCCTGTAACACCACAACATAAATATGTACCATCATCTTTCCAGTAATCCATTCTATCCACCAGTACCAGTACAAATGCCAACAGTAACTCTGCGACAGACTCGACCCATTTCAGTTCAGCTGCACCTAACATACATCTAACGAACCAAGCATTCATCGTCAGTCTCTTCAAGACAGCGCCACCAGTTCAGTCAGTCTCATAACCTGCAATACTGCTTAGATGCATCATTATCACTTCCTTGAAGTCACCGGTGTCTTGCAGTTTCACTACCAGATTCATCTCAAAGCCACTGCACTTTTGTATCTTCTTGACCCTGCAATTTCAGCTCAGACATACATTCGACTGCCATCACCAACAACCACATTGCTTCCAACATAATGTAACCCCATCATAATAACACAACAGCTCCTGTCTCTGAATTCAACACAACCCAGATCTCCATTTCAACTCAGGGAAGGCTCAACAATCAAACCCATCTGCTCAATAACCAAATATCAGTTACCACTTGACTCAGCTGCAGCTTTACCATGACAAATTTATGATAAACCAAACCCATAATAATAAATAAGCAGCAACAACTTGAACTGCATCTCATCCATATTGAGCACAAACCACCATCTCAACACCAACTTGCACCAGTTACTCAGCCTACAGCTCATGGAAACATTCTTGTTCACAATCTACCAGCACACCTCAAGGCCATCACCAGTTACAGCTCTGACTCCTTGAACCACCAGAACATCCAACACTAAACCATGACAAGACACTAAGACAACCCCTGCAACACCACAAATCTGCACATTTCCATTCTCCATTGTATTGCAGCACCTCATTATACCTGCAACTCCTCACAGTCACAGAAATCACCATTGAGCCACTCTAGCTTCTTGCCTGCACCAGCAATTCTTCGTCTTCCCTGCAATATCTCCATTACAATTCATTCCACCTGAACCAACAACAATCTCCATTTCTTAGACTTTCCAGAACCACCTTCTCAAGTGCTAACCCTATGAACATAACCCAGAGAAACAACACCATTTCGAGTCATTACTCTGCCAAATACAAATTCAGCTCAAAGCCAACTTCCCTTTTCTTCGAAATCTAGCCATTAACAGACCCTTATGCACTCTCCATCGAATTCATAGTATCATCATTTATCAACAAACCCTAACTTCCCATGAATATCAATCAGCACCAAATACTCAAATTCATCTCAGACCCCATCCGGACTCAATTGCATCTGTTACACGATCTGTTCATCATCTCCCATAGAACCCATTAATCAATCAGTCCATCAATCGCAACTCCATTATCTTCTCTTCATTCTAAGATAAACAGCAACACAGCAACACAGCATCTCGATCTATTCTTCCCTGTCCTTGTCTGCTTCAGAAATCATCTAACCTTCATTAACTGCAATAAACCATAACATCAGATCCCCTTTCTGATTCTTCCTTCAACTCGATTGATCAACAGCAAAACCCTAATTTCTCGATCTCAAACACACTACCATCTCTTCTACTCAATCGGTAGATAAACTCTGAGTTGATCGGTTGATTTCTTCATCATCTCATTTCACTAATTTTCAGACAATTTTTGCCGCCGTATTTCTTCCTTCTCTGAATTCCTGAAGAGTAATAAGGAGAAGAGAAACATTTCTCTTGTTTTCAGGGTTGAGTACTGATGAGAATTACTACAAGCACCCACTGTTGGATATGAGCCACCTCGAACAATTTGGCTTGTCAGTTTCAGATAACCGACAGCCCTTTGCTTTCTTGTTCAACCGTCCTTTTCGCTCTAGATGAGTGATTTCTCCTCCTTTTGCTCCAAATGACTCCGTTGCACCTAATAAACTCAAAAGCAGACATAAGATACATAATTTACAAGAAAACTCGCAAAGAAAGCATAAACAATAGATAGATATTACGGTGTTTTACAACACCTATCACTTAGTCCAACCGTCGGGTGTAATCAGCAAGGTATGATTCAAGTTAACTTTATTCTTGGAAGATATAAGGAACAGATAATTCATAGGCAAGGAAAGAGAATCAAGATGGAACAAGGAGGTCCTAGTAATATCGATGAAATTTGTTTATCTCTCCTATGAATACCATCAATAACCCATCAAATATTTTGGAATTTACTTCAATTACAAATTTTAATGGTGGAAATTCCCAGCATGGAAATTTAGGGGAGAGTATTGATCCGAATTTGCTCAGATCTTATCTTGTTATGGGGTAATTTGATGTTTCTTTCGACAATTACGATGCTTTGGATTTAGATCCAGCTAATATCCATCCTACCTTATACTCCTAAGCATTAGAACCAAGCAAACAAGGAACCAATTCATACCCTTATTCGCCATTTTGAGCAAAATCAATCTAGTCGGGATTCATCAAACCAACACGCAGTCTCAACAAATAATACCCAAATAATCCTTGATGATCAAACTCAATCTCCTAAATCATATCCTTTTTATCATGGGACAGTTTCAGAGCAGAATTACTCACTTAAGTTCAAGGACAAATATTCAAGTGTTGGTGACCAGGCATTTTATTTTTCTCATAATCACTCAATATTTAACTTCTGCAGCATCAACATCTTTATAATTGAAGCTCAACATATTTATTTTCATACTACTCTGAGTAGACTTAGAACCATTTATCAGCATGCAAATCTTGACTTGGGATGTGCAAGGATTTTTAGCAAAAGACACAAGATATTATTAAAAACATAATCCGGATATAATCTTTCTGGTTGAGACAAAAATTAGTGATGTTACAACAAAAGTCCTAACACAGACTTATCGTTATCCAAATTCCATGTTTATAAGTTTAATAGGTTTATCAAGGGGACTTATTCTCTTGTGGAAACAAGGATTTCCTTGTGATGTTGTTTGCAGTAAAGATAATATGATTCACTTGCTAATCACTTCCAATACCTCAAAGCAAAAATGGCTTCTCTCTTGCGTATTTGGATCCACTTACAAGGATGTGAAATAAATTCAGTGGGGTTTTATTTAAAGATCTCAGTAAAAATATTTTCCAGCCATGGGTAGTAATGGGTGACCTGAATATACATCTAAACAACAAAGATCAGTCTTCAGATAACTCTTCCATTAATAACTAGGTGCCAACACAATTAACGTTGTTGAGCTCATGGATATGGGTTTTATTGGTAACAATTACACCTAGACTAACAGAGTTAATGGCAAAGGCTATAAAAGAGCTAGGATTGATTTAACTCTCCATAACTCGCAATGGAAAATTGATTATCCAGACTCTAAGGTCTATCACTTGTCTTTCTTGGGTTCAGATCACTGTCTCATTCTCTTAGTGACAAAAGTTGATTGCATTAGACCTAGAAATGCATGGAAGTTTTATAAATGCCGGTTAAAAGATCCTAACTGCTCTCAGATGATTTCTTTCACTTGATCTACTTCTGATACTAGTCAGACCTCTTAAAACATGAAACATAAGCTTGCCAAAACAAGAAGAATTTTAGCTAAATGAAGTAGAGAACACTTTGGGCAGATACATCAACACATTTCCCAGCTTAAGAGATAATTAGAAAATCTTCATTCCCTACCTTATAATGATCAAAATAGTAATCTGACTCAAAAAGTCCTACATGAGATACAACACTGGGAAAAAAATAGAAGTTGAATACTGGCAACAGAAATCAGGTGATCATTGGATAACAAATGATGACAACAATACCTCTTATTTCCATGCCTTAGCTAATAAAATAAGATCAAGGAATTACATTACTGCTCTTAGAGATGCTAATGGACAATGGTACCATACTAGGGAAGATTTGGCTGGTTTTCTTATATATCATCCGCCACCAAGCCAATAATACAGAATTATTCCTTTAGTCATATTCGTGAAATAATTTCTTTAACAGACAATGAATCTCTCATGAAAATGCCAACTATAGAAGAAATTCATGAGGTAGTCAACAACTTAAAGAGCCGGAATTCTCCAGGACCTGATGGATTTACAACGGGTTTCTTTCAAACCCAATGGTCCACTGCAGGAGATGACATCACAACCATGGTGATCTCATCTAAATAAAACTTCCATCTGCTTAATACCAAAAACAAAGCATCCTGCAACTCCAAATGATTACATTCCAATAGGCTTGTGTAATATCACTTATAAAATTATTTTTAAAATGTTAGTCATCAGGATGAAACCATTCATGAAAAAAGTCATCTCACCAACTCAAGCTTCCTATTTTCCCAAAAGATACATAAATGATAATATTATTATTACACATGAGTTAATTCACTCCATGAAAAGATCAAATAAGAAATCTTGTCAAATAGCTTTAAAATTGGATATGTAGAAAGCGTTTGATCGTTTAGAATAGAGTTTCATATATAAAAAGCTTTAATGTTTGGGTTTCCATGAAGACTTGAGGGACCTTATACAACATTGTATAACAACTACTTCAATCTCTATTAGACTAAATGGAAGTTCTTGTAAGGAATATATTTCGACCAGAGGTATAAGACATGGGGACCCTTTGTTATAATTGTGGTGCACTTGGTAGCCTCGTTATTTCATTTTACGTTTATAATTGAAGTAATTACGCTTATACATTAATCATATCTTGGATTGATTCCATAATTTATTCTTTATTGGATCATAGACTATATCCAGGTTACCTTGTCTGTTTAATCATGATGAGATCGAAAGAGATTACACAAGGTATGTCTTAATAGGTTAAACGAAAAATAATTGGTGATGTACTAGGTACCCTCATCTTTTCAAGAACATTCCTTTATATAGCTCACAAACTTGGCTCTTGTTAGAGCACTGCTCGGTCGAACTCGCAAGCTTTGCTATCTCAAGCTTGTTTGTCAAGTTTAGTTGATCAAAACTATATACTTGATTTCTATTCTACTTATAGCTATGTCTCGGATTAGGATAGAAGGTGTAGTTAAGCTTTAGACTTCACGACGTTCACCAATTGAAGACGAAGATCTACTGAGGATCTTGGAGGAACTTCATCAACAAAAGGTATGTGGAGACTAAAACTTATCTATCACTCAGAAGTATATTATATTTTATCTTCTAATGATACTAAGTCGTATAGCTATATAGACTGTCACACTATACACATTTGATATTTCGAGCCGAGTTTATCTCACTTATCTGTTTCTCGAAATATATGTTGGAAGATTTTTGCTTTAGCTATGTTCATCGCATTCTTGACGAGTTTAGTTAGATACAATTTATTTGTTGGAAACTAAATATTAAGTCAAAAGATGATCATGGTTTGTATTGGGAAGTTTCAATAATTGATGATCATGTAAGATGTTCGTATTGGGAAGTTTCAACTCTTAGTTGTGGGTGAGATCAGCTAAGGGAATCAAGTGCTCAGGATCCGGCGTGGTTCTAGAGGCGTAAGGAATGCGACTGTACCTTAATCGGTGTGAGACTTGGTTAGGGCTCAACTACATTCCAGTCCGAAGTTAACTTGTAGTAGGCTGGTGTCTGTAGCGACTTTATAAAATGTGGTGTTCAAAGCTGGACTAGGTCTCGGGGTTTTTCTGCATTTGCGGTTTCCTCGTTAACAAAATTTCTGGTGTCTGTGTTATTTCTTTTCCGCATTATATTTGTTTATATAATTGAAATATCAAAGGTTGTGCGTAGTTCAATCAGTTGATAAATCCGACCTTGATTGTTGGATATAACTTGATTGACACTTGGGCATTGGTCTTTGGTACCGTCCTATTTATTTCTCATATCAATCAGGCTCATAGATTTTTATCTGTTTGATTTGCTAATTGTATTGAGAAATAGAGATAAAGCTCTTTGATATCTTTCTTGATTGAGCTCGCTTTTAAGTTGGTTCTCTCAGAATTATATTGGAGTTTAGTCCATACATATTGCCGAACGAATTATTGGGTGTGATTGTTGTACCCCCGCTTTTTCAGCTCCTTTTTTTTTCCATTTAGAAACACTCTATCACACAAGGAAACTTCGAAAACTAAGTATTTACGTAGGTTTGGGAACCATGAAAATGGTTTTCAAAACCCAACTTATCTGAATTCTCTTGAACACTCATGTACGCAACATGATAATTCAAACCAAATGTCATTTGATATCGATACATGCTTAAAGCAATACTAATTAACTACATTTTCTAGTGTTGAAAGTATTTGCAACTGAATTTTGCTGGTTGTTATAGACCCCTTCTCTTTTATGTTTGGTCTTCAATTCCGCATACATAGGTGTCCTTTGATTCCTCTTCAATGCAAGAAGCAGACGTACTTCTTTTTTAAGTCAAAAGTAATTCTTTTTCTTTACATTTTTTTTTAAATCAATATGAAATTTGTTTTCCAAATTAATTTTTAATTTTACGACTTACTTACTTTTTAAGCAATATCCAAACACCGAAAAAAATACACATTCTTCAAAAAAAAAATCGAATATAATTTTTTCATTAATTACCAAAAACTCAAGAATGAAAATAACACCCAAAACAAAACAAAAAAAAACTGTGTGAAGGGAGGTGCATGAAAAGCAGAAGCTCCAACATCATACATGTATTCAAATTCTCAAATAGTGTAGAGAAAAACAACAATTATAATGCTCAAATTCTCTACATTTTGGTAGATATCCAAGGTTTGGAAACAAAAACTAAGTATTTGGAAAATATACTTATTGACCCGCTACTCATTCACAAATATTTCTGACCATTTAGAAGTAAACATAGTCAAGCACTACCGAGGAGCCGAGAAGATTTAGATGGAGAGAACAATGCCACTCTACTTTCTGGTCGAGAATTAGCATCATGTCAAGGTCATCTATCTACAAAAATAGAGCGCCATACTCATCAAAAACCAATAGGTGGTTGGTACGAAGTAAGCAAAGCTTATGCAAAACTTCCTCATGAGATAAAACTATCGTCAATCGATTTCGTTGGATTACTTTATATTATATATACGAGAACATAAAAATATGCCCAAATTGGTGGCTATATTGATGAAACATTGGTGGTATACTACACACACGTTTCATTTTCAGGACTTCGAAATTGGCATATCATATATTTTGATTTGTCATTTTTTATACAATCACTATGAGTATTTATAAGTTAAATTTTTTACAGGCATAACACCATTAAATTTGTATTTCCTATTTGGGATACCTTTTGGGGTGGGAGATGATGTTCCGTTTAACCAAGACGGTTGGTTGGCAGAAGAACAATACAAAGATGCACTTTCGTTGTACTTTAAGGTAACAACACAACAAAATCATAGGAATTTAAGAAGTGGTGAAATTGCTAATTCCGTTTTAAAAACATTTATATTCAACGAATTGCATGGTGGTAACGATCCTGATTCGGCAGCGTATGACCTTTCTAAAGATACATAAATTGCTAAGGTATTTATTTTATGGATACTTTGTTCATGTTCTTTTCCCAATTCAAGCGCAAGTACTCAAGTGGGATGGCTAGAGGCATCGCAATATATGTAAAAGGTTGTCGATTATGATTGGGGGTCCGCTATATTAGTCGAATTGTACATTTGTCTCGATATCGCATGCATAGGTTCGCCAAACATCGAAGGTCTATGGGTAGGGGGAGTAACATATCATATTGATACTTGTGGTTATCTTACCTTATGGGGGAGTAACATATCATATTGATACTTGTGGTTATCTTAACTACAAAGGGAATAACAAAGACGTGCGGATTGAAAATCTACCTATCTTACCTTTAGGGGGAGTATTAGCTTTATTATTATAATGTCAACAACGACATTTGTGGATTGAATGTATACAGGTTATTGTGTTGTTGAAACTTGGAATCAAGCGTATGTATAATGAATTCTTGTAATTTGTTTATCCAAATGATGTAAGAGTTTTGTCACTAAAATTGACAAAGGGGGAGATTGTTAGAGCATAGCTCGGTTTAACCCACCAAGCGTTGGTATGTCAAGTTTGGTTGTCATATTTTAGTGAACCAAAACTCATTTAAAGAGTCGCTTGATTATTTACCAGTGTCAACTTCATATAGGTTAGCTAGAAAGTTATTAGGATATGAGACATACAAGTATTACTCGAAGACTTGAAGAATGTGAAGAAGTAAAGAGCTACAACGACGACATCATCCTTCCTCTTGAGGTTAGTAATATTTTGACTTGAACTGTTTCATTCCTAACGTATCTTTCAAGTCGTGCTATATTGAAAACATAACTGCGAAGCTGTGAATGATTATACTCTAGTTAGACATAGTATTAAGGAATCATAATACGAAGTATAACGCCTATCTTTCGAACTTCGTATATAAGACATCGACATAATCGTATGAATGCTATTGTGATTATGTATGGGTATGGGTGAAGATTTCGTCCTAGGAAACAATGTTTTACATTCGTTTAAAGGAAGCACATTCATAAACTTGTTTTGTGAATCGAAAGGGAAATCGCTAGGCTTATTGGTATTGTTATTCATTGCAAATCTTTGGATTACCAATATGTGTGTCCAGTATAACCGCTCATAACTTGTTTATGTATCTTGGTAAAACTATTCACAATGCCTGACTTATGTATCGGTATGACTTTTATTAGTGAAACCAATCTTAAGTAATCACCTGAGATGGTATGATCGATATTTGTAATTGGTGTGACCATTCCTAGTCATTGGGTAACCGATCCTAGAACTTGGTGGGACTAATCACAAGATGTGTAATCGATCCTTGTAATAGGTTAACAAGTTTTAGTAATTGGTGTAACTGATCCTATAACTTGTGCAACCGATCACAAGTAAGTACCATAAATAGTGGTAACCGATCCTGATACTTATTTAACCATTTTATGGAAACTAGTGTGACCGATCCTAGTAGCCACTTGGAGGTAGAACCAAAACTTGTTTTGGTAGAACCGTTAAACCCATGAATGGTGATTGAATATTTTTGATCAATCACATAGTTCTTGGAAATCAGATGAACCAATTCTAAACTTGTTTGGATGTGTGGCAAATCGGTTCCAAGATTGTAAATATGAAAGAGGATTTACAAAGTAAAGATGTCGACATACTTTGAACACGTGCATTAATTCTTATCTATTATTGTTGAAAGATATTCCTTAATAACTAAAGGAGAATCCCGGATCGAAATAAATTGAGAATCTTTTAATTAAGGTTTTTAGTTTTATATGCTTTTAATTTCCAGCAATTAAATGCATATCTTTAGAAAATAAAAATTGGTAATGTGCATTTACTAATTAGAGATTTTCTACTAAGATTTCGGTCAATTTGGACAAAGCATTTCCAGGAATTATGGAAACCGAATTTGGAAATATATTGCATATCTTGAGAATATTTTCGGTTTTGGAAATTCCTTGGTGTCCAAACTTCCTTGGTCTATAAATATTGAAGTTTGCATTTCGAGCAAACTAATCCTCGAGCAGCAAAACTACCTTGTTGTGTTGTTCTTGGTGGAGTCGTCTATTCGGAGAGGAAAGTACCTAATTAGGCGAAATCTCTTACGACCGCTCGTTTTAAAGACTTTTTTGGGATTGGGAAGCTCTACGAGTACAGTTGGTGGGAATCTAGATAATTGCAGTTTATTATTAGTTTTCGATTGATTTGATTGACTAACAGTTGTTGAACTTTGATTGCACCTAGTTTGTTTATGCTTGAGAATATTCTCTTCTGATATAAGATTCACTCAAACTAGATCGAAGTTTCGACGGGGATCTTTAGACTGTTTGTAGATCTAAAGACGTCTTGTGATAATCCATTGTTAACGGACTCCGTTCTGTGTGTGATTGATCACAAGAGATTCAAGTTGATTGTGTGCAAGTGTTTATTGAAGATCTAAGAAGATTTGAAGACAAAGAAGATTTCTTATTTGAGTTCATAATCTTTGGTGTGCACAAAACTTGATCGGCTGGGGATCCAACTATAATCGGTTTATCTTTTGATAGATTGGATTGATTAGTTGTGTAGATCGGCATCAATACATTTCTTTGTGATTCATAATATTGATTGCATAGTCTAAACAATTACTTTGGTAGTTGTTGAATAGACTGATCTAAGAACCCGACAAAGGAGTTTATTGGGATAAACGGAAGAGCCTTTTGTCAAACTCATATCACGTTGTTTGAAAAGAGTTGTTACCGAACAAATTTGTTGTTCCTTTACTGTTTGGAATACGAACCAAAGGAATTGTTCCAAGTGCGTGACTTATTACAAGCTGGAGGCGCAGGGATACATACGGAACTAGGTGAACTATAGGTTTAGTTGCTTGGTCTCAACTATACAAAGTTGGTTTAGATTTTGTATTGCGGCTTAATCCTGAGAGTATTCAATTCTGGACAAGGTCCCGGGGTTTTTCTGCATTTGCGGTTTCCTCGTTAACAAAATCTTGCCGTGTCTTTTACTTTTCTATTTCAACAATTATAATTGTTTTTATTATAATTAGAAGTAAAATACACAAACGTTAATTCCTAATTACTTGATAGCAATCCTATTGTGTTTGGTTAAGTCTGAACCTATTATCAAGTAATCATACTTCGTTGTTGTATTGTCTCGATCTCGTATCCATAAATGATCACACGAAGTGTGTACCGATTAGTTGTATTGTCTCGACTCAGTCCATAGACAATCACTTTCGGATAAAGAACTTATAGGTGGAAAAGTTTTAGATTGAGGTATATTTGGGTACCCTCGTCTTTTCACCATTATCAAGTAGAAGAAAGGGAAAGGGGAGAGACGAGAGGTCACTCACGATTAGTATCATCTGATGTCCCTCTTAGTTCATCTTTCTGTAATTCCTAAATTATAGTAGTTATCTAGGTTGCCTTATGGTTACTCTTTCCATAGAAATATACAATTTATATGAGAAACAATTTTTGTGGGCATAGCTTAGGTGTTTGCTATTACTCCCTCTGTTTCTGAAAGACCGTCCTCTATTCCTTTTTCGTCAGTTTCAAAATTGTGTCCAGCTTCTGTTTATAGTCATACTTTTTCAATGAACTCTCTAATATACCCTTGAATTCTTAATATTCATAAATCTATTTTTAACGTGACTCAATCTAAAATATTAAATAAATTAGTAAATTGAGGAAACAAATATATCCTTCATTCCTTTTAAGAAATTATACATTCAACTCTAAAAATTAGATTCCTTATAAAGTTTATACTTCTTAAATTCAATATCTTTTAAATTCCCTTTCATATTTCGTATTTATAATTCTCAAACCAATTTTGGATAGTCTTTATTGCTAGCATTTTTATTAAAATAAAATAGGTAAGTAACTAAGGGTAGTCAAGTAAAATAGTATGGTCTCCTTATATTTTGAGAAAGTCAAAGCGGACTGTCTTTGTGAAACGGAGGGAGTACTTAGGAAGAAAATAGAGATATGGATCATTCTAGTTACATGTAGTAATGCCCAGAACTAAAGGACATTAAAACTCTTAAGCAAATTATAAATACAGTATGTGTTTGTGCGTGGTGACCTCAATCAAAAGATAAGAATAAAACAAAATAAAAAAATTCAGTGTATTGGTTTTGACATTCGTGTAAAGCAAATTTGCGAATCAGTTTTTGATTTTTTGATAGTTGAAGTCCTCAATCTACTATTAGAGCTAAGATATAAGTCATCATCCGGATACAAATTTTGTCCTAGCGCACCTATGTGTTTATATAACAAACTAGATATGAAACTTCAACTCTACTAGAGATTATTCCGTGAATTCAACCCGCTTTGCATTTTGCCTTCTAATCTTTTATTAGCTTCTTATATGTAAATTGAGTTCCACACTGCAAAGTTGCAATTCTTATCGGTTTGCCAATTTGAAGTCAGTCGTACTGTTCTAATGTCATCAACCTTCTTTATTGTAACTGGGTAATTTTAACTTCTCAGAGTGTCCAAACTTTATTTACGGTTTATGCGTCTGAGATTTTTATTATTTTTGGATGACATTGATTATATTGTGGCATGGGCAAAAGCTAGAATAACTTTAGCTTAATCATGATTAAGTTTCCCAATATAATTAGGTTTCTCATCTAACTTAATTTCCTAATTAAATGCGACTTACCTTGATGGTAAACAAATATTAATTTCAAAAAGAATCGAAGGGTCCACGACGGCTAATATGATCCGACCAATAGAACATCGGGGCCACATGCCCCGGCTAACTTATACGCTTAAACTCTAGATTTCAACCAAATCAACTAATTTTAATATGGAGACTACGTTGGACCCTAGAATTTCTATCCAATGTCCAAAAGGATTGTTATGAGAATATAAACAATTGAACAACTTTATGAGTAACACATAGATTCATTTGATTATCAATTGATCTATAAGTGTTAAGATGAACATGGTTAATACATTAGTGTTCATATGGCTAACTTCGGTTAACTGTTATTGAGCCAACTCAATATACACGTTTAGGTACGGTTACCCATATCTAAATAAAGTATATTTCATTTGTGTGTAACAAGCTAAGACCATCTAACGGTGGAAAGATATTAACTTGAATCTTAAATCATAGTTTCATCTAACGGTTAATATTGATTGCTTTGTTTCAAAGCTAACAAACCCTGATGTGAAGACTATATAAGGGAGAACTCTAGCAACTGGAAAATCTAATCCCCACACTTCTCTGTGTTACTAGTTGCGTACTAGAGTCGATTCTCCTTTAACCTAGGTTTTTCCTAAAACCATTACAGTTTAACGACTTGAAGACTTCATTGGGATTCTGAAGCCAGACCCAAATATTTTCTTTGTACTTGCGTGTTCTGATCTTACTTGTTCTATCAATTCTTAAGTTAAAACATTAAGTTATTGTGACGTGATTGATATTACTAGGCTATTCTTTGGGAAGCTAAAAATGACAAGGGAAGCAATAACAACCACTGGTGACATATCAAAACCATACTCATCTATGTTTCTGATGAGTTCATTGGTAGAGTCTCCCCCATGGGTGGGGTGACTTTGACTTTCAAACCAATGTATTAAGGTTAGGTACCAAATTACGAATACAATATAAGGTTCCAAATAAAACAGATATAGTAACCTCAGGTGGTGGACAAAGTTAATGTGTATCTTAGGTTCTAGAGAGACACGCATGAAACATGTCTGTCCAGACCCACGTTTCAGTTGTTGCATTGTTGTTAGGAGGGTTAAGACACCAACGACATCTGGGAAACAACCGCACAGTTTTTAAATAAAGTGAATATGTCATTTCATAAACGAAAAAATAACAGATCTGTGGGGTAAGATAAGTATTGGCAGTACATGGTTATAGGTCTTCAAAATGTGTGAAAGAAAACTTGTGGCATGATTACTAGAAGATTATCCATGTTTTAGCTTTATTATCTTTTGGTTCTAATTGTCCGAGCATAAGCTTGGGCTGTGTGGTCACTATAGCGGAGGGCACCGCGTCAGGCTGGTTTAATTGGAAGGTGTTCTTGTTTTTACTTTTTTTTCATTATGCTTCTCGTTGGATTGATTACGTACAGATTTGTCGTAGCATTGATATGTAAGCCTTAACGGTCATTCTAATTATTATAAACATATTTTTACGTAATACTCGATCACTAGATTTTCATTAAATTTAATTTCTTATAATAGCTTTTCATATTTTTGGTTGTTTTTTATTGTTAATGGTGGTGCTGGTAGAAGGTATTCAATGGTGGTGGTGGTGACTGATGTGCCCATAAATAGCTTACACAGGTATAGTAAGGATATTTGTGGAAACAATATTATTTTATGAGGGAATGTTACTAATATTAACAATTTAGGAAGCTCAATCACTAATTCACTTAGGAATGACGCTCGCCAAAATCTCTCCATTGAGGGAGAGTCTACGTCATAATTTGTTCTGTCCTGAGGGGGAACGCGTCCGCGCGGCCTCTGCCAATTCGATTAGGGGTAAACTCAAAAACCCCATAATTCTTTGTGGAGAGTATTGTTGAAGGGAAGTCTCGCAAGGAAGAGGCAGATCGGAGAGAGTGAACCGCCTAAGGAAATCGTTTTCTCTAACCAATCCGACAAGATGAGGACTCTCATATGCTTAACCAATCCACAGTCTTTCTATCTCTAATATTGTTTCTGAAACTAGATATCCAATTTTTTTTTAGGTTTTAATTCCATTTTCTTGAATTTTTTCTCTATTGATGTCTAGATACACGCGCGAGCAGCCAGATCGGAGAAAACCACGAACATGATCATAAGAAATATAAACACATCGCTCCTTCTGATGCCAGTCATAGAGATGAACTCATCCGAAGAATGGAGATATTGAAATCATTGAGTAAGACACGAAACTCTCATCAATTGAATATCTTACTGTTTGCGGTTTATATCAAATCATTTGAAGTCTCTCTATTTCAGGTTCATAAGAAACAATTATTATGCATAGTGGATTTTTGATTGTGAAATCTAACATAGGTTTCCTCATCTCTTATTAATTACCTTAAAATCATCGATTCTAATACCTTTTTTATTTTTCTTGGATATTTTGCTTTGTTGAGTAGTTGTAGGTTCTAAGGAATTTCAGACTTTCGCCGAGGAACATGCCGAAAGATCAGAAGCTAAAGCAAAACAAAGATTAGAAAGAAAAAAAATGGTGAAGGCTGAAATAACAAAGGATACATGGGGGCTGATAGAGAAAGGAAGGGCCGATTGGTTAAACATGGAAGGCCTACGAAATGAAGCATTACATCAGTACTCGAAGGAAAACCCTGTTGTTGTGAAATCTTTTGTATCGGATATTAAAAATCTCAAGGAGGATGAAAGCCTTTATGTTTTCTGTTTTACTTATGCAAAGTTCAGAGTACCAAGTACAAGGAATTTTTGGGCTCTCTCACGGCCCACAATTTCAGCAGGTATTAATCATAATTATTACATGCAATAAACTATTGAAGCTATTGCAATTTAAATTAATTAGTACTTGGTTTGTTGCAGGGTTTATATTGGACATAATACATATATGCCAATGGCTTTAATGTTGTCCGAAACAAGTGAACTCAGACCTGGCCTCCATCATATTAGTAACGTACATAATATATGCAAATGGAACTTTTGATCTTCCATGTTTTATGTAGTGTATCTTTATGCGAGTTTGACAGACTCATAAGTTTTATTCTTTGTATCCTTATTTGTTGGGGCCTTTTTACTTTCCAGATGCTTGGTAGTAGGGATGATGTTGGTGTACTTGTAACTAACAAAACTGAAGATGAAATACTCAGGTAGGGGTGAAGTTTGGTTCTTTAGAATGTTGTTTTTAAGAATTTGCACTTTGTCAGTATATTTATTGAAACTGCTTTTTTTAGCTCCCATGGTATTTAATTTTGCAGGAAGTTTCGTGCTTACAAAGAATTTGATTTTGCAAAGCCAGGCAACACAACTAGTGAAACGGTCAGGAAAAGCTATTCTCTAAGGTGCTTGTATAGTTTGACAATTGTGTTATACTTCAATATTCTCACCATTTCTTCCTTGGAATTATCTTTGTTTCAGCTGATGTATGCTAAAGGTGATGTGCTACCTTTACCTACAAACATCAGTGCAGAAAAATTGTTTCCCATTTTACAGGAGCTATAGATGCCTGTTGAACTGACTAATGGTGGGTTACATATGTATATATTGGTGATTGACACTTTACCTAAACACACAAGTAATATTTAATCTCCTCTAAGTTGGCTTCCTTGTAGACGGGCGGGTAATTGAGATGACTCAAGCTTATACTATTTGTGAAGAAAAAATGCGCGTGACAGAGAATGCCTCTAAAATTCTGGTTCTACAAACCCTTAAATTTAGTAAAGCTTTGTCTAGAATAGGAGTAACTACTATATGGGCCTTAGGCACATTTGGGTTGCCTAGCCCAGTCTTCATTGTCTCAATTCACATAACCTTTTGTCTGATGTGTTTTTGTTTAATAATCTTACGCAGAGACATCTCAACAAGAAGATGTTCAATTATATCGTTCTACCAGTTTTCCGTTGGGCTGTCTCCACTAAACAACATGGATATCATTATGAATATTATTATGGTTAAGAGTTTTCTCTTGATGTTGTACTTCTGCAGCTGTTATCTTTGTACTTGCCCATTTGCTTCAATCTTTTCTTCTGTGGTTCTATATTTTTATGTATTTGCTTCAATATTTTCTTACGTGGTTTATATATTTTTATGCAGTCGTGCTCCCCGACCTTCTAGAGTGTAAATTGGGGATTTACGCATCGGTTTGGAGATAAGTAGGCAGATGGTTCAAAGGAGGATCATGTCAAGGGTGAAGCATAGTGACCGCGGATTAGTAAATTAAGAACAATTTTAGTTTTTTCTTGTTTATTATGACATGGAAGATAGAGTCTCAAGGTCGGGTCGGACGACTTGAAAGCCGAGTCTTAGCATTGTGGTCTAGTTCTTAGTGTTGTCCTTTCCTTATTATAATAAGGAAAATATGTAAACACTCTCTCATCTACATTCGAGTCCCCAACGTTATTCGACATTGAGGTTGATTATGATGATGATGTCCACAATGTTCAGATTAAAGTTATGTGCAGTTTTTTTTTTTTTTGATTCGAGCATGATTTTACGCAGACTCTAGTGAAATGCTAATCAACCTAATGAAATGGTTATAAATCTCGATATGCTTTGTTTTTGCATGGAAGACTTGGTTGCTTTCAAGACTCCAACAAATTGTAAAAAATAAATCGCTTAGGAAGACCCAATTGCTCTCTTAACAGATGAGAAATCCAGAAGAAGCTACTGCCATGCCTTATATTCTATTTATGTAATAGACCATCCTGCTCAATTAGAATCAGTATATTTCGCAAGAGATTAGGACTAGGTTATGACCCGTGCATAACAACACATGCTTTGGTTGTGTTTCGGGCATTATCGCCCGTCCATAAGAACACGTGCTTTGGTTGTGTTCTAGGCGTTATGACCCATCAGTAACAACACAGGCTTTGGTTGTGCATTCTTCCATTATCAGAACCTCTGAATAATTGAATTCTAAAGAAGAACAGTTGTATCTCTGTCGGTCTTCGATTGACTAAAAACAAAAACATCCAAAAAGGAAAACACCGAGTCCCATTTGTAATGAAATGTTGAATAATGATCGGCTTCGGACATATGATGACATCATCCCACTTGACTCCGCTGCAACATATACGCTAAGATATCTTTGAAATATTTTGACCTGAATTGCTGAATGGTTATATTTAGTCTCCATTAGTGACAAATAACTAACCAGCCAAAGTGAAACATATGAACATATTCTGAATTGCTGAATGGTTGTATCAGTCTCCATTAGTGACAAATAACAAACCAGCCAAAATGGAACATATGAACATATTCAAAATTGCTTAATTTCTAATCAAGTTCCAAAAAGAAGAAGGTAAGAAAAGGTTGATGATATATGCCCTCATTTCAGGCAATAGATGGTTGAGCGACCATTGAGAGAATGAGTGTGGTGTTTGCTGTATGAATAAAATTTAGTTAATCTGCATTTACAAAGGATGCAAACATGATTTTGTATTGGAAAAAAGGAATGAATAAATGATATAGTTTTTAGAGTGAAAATTGTCCTTTGCACGATATTTCACATGATTAATTATTCGTTCACCATAATATCTAGTGTGTAATAGACGTGATTAAGGTGCGACACTGGCGGGACGATTGTGCGATTTACGCGTGTCAAAGACATTAGTGTTGAAACACCTTTGAAACATTTCGAGCTGAAATCCGGAAGGGTTACTCCATCAGTTACAATTAACTAAACAAAGAAAGTGAAACACAAGCAATATTCTAGATTGCTTAATTTCAAATCATGTCGCGCAGAGGGTTATACCACCATGAGTACGATCACCGAACATATCTTTGAGAAATCTTTGAAACATTTTTACTTTAATTGTTGAATGATTATATTCGAACACCATTATTGACAAATAATTAACCGGCCAAAGTGAAGCACAAGAAATATTTTGAATTGCTTAATTTATAATCAAGTTCCAGGAAGAAGAAGTTAAGAAAGGTTGATGACGTATGCCCTCATTTCATACAATACATGTTTGAGCGACCATTGAGAGAATGAGTATGGTGTTTGCCGTGTGAGTATAATTTATTAATTTGCATCCACAAAGGATGCAAACATGATTTTGTATGGCCAAAAGGACTAAATAATAATATAGTTTTTAAAGTGAAAAATGTGCTTTGCACGATATTTCACGTGATTAATTATTTGTGCACCACAATATATAGTGTGTATAAGTCGTAATAAAGGTGCGACACAAAAGGGACTGTCGTGCGATTTACGTGGGTAAACCACCACATCATCCCACCTGAACTTTTTCGTTATGACATTAGAGTTGAGAAACCTTTGAAACATTTCAACCTGAAATTCTGATCACCATCAGTTACAATTAACTAAACAACAAAAGTGAAATACAAGCAATATTCTAGATTGCTTAATTTCAAATCATGCCGCGAGAGGAAGGTAAGAAAATGATGATGAAGTATGTCCTCATTTCAAGAAATAGAGAGCGATAGATAAAAGAATAAGTTGCGAAACAACATCATTTCTCTATGAAAAAGATTATATACAACATCCACTCACATATGTGGTTTCCAGTCACTCTAAAATATATGTACGAATCCGGATGTGCCGGTGTCTTTTCAGAAGCTTCTTCTTCAAAAAGTCTAAGGAAAAGAAGGCAACAAAATGGAGATGGGGTGTGCCTTCATTTCAAACACCGAGACATTTGTGTGACAATTACGAGATGAGGGAGCGGTCATTGTGCGAAACCAAAACATTCCTTTCTCTATTAAAAAAATATATATATCCACAAAGTATGAGGTTTATGAATCACTTGCATCTCTCATATTATTCGGGTTTATTTACGTCTGCAGAAGATTTAGGTTGATGTTATTTAGTTTCACTGTCATCTTTCATCCGTTACCAACACTAATATCCTTTGCGATGTATCAATAAAAAGACAACCATCGAGGAGAACTCCTAATCCCATTTCTACTGAAGTACTAATTATTGATCATCTTGGGACATATGATAACATTAACGCTATTCAGCTTAGTATGGGAATAGTGTGAATCTCTTTTATTAATTATTATGCATGTTGGTTAACATTATTATGCCCAAGATTTTGTACAGTTTACTAATTTAGTTTCACCATCGTCATTCTTCCATTATTACAGATGTTGCATAATTTGTATTCAAAAGAAAAACAGTTGGATCTCTGTCAATCTTCGATTAACTAAAAACAAAAACATCCAAATAGGAAGACAGTGAGTCCCATTTATACTTTGAAATGTTGAATATTGATCATCTTGGGACATGTGATGACATTATTCCGCTTCTGACATTTACTGTTGAGAAATCTTTAAAACATTTGACTGAATTCTTTGAATGGTTATAGTCGGACACTATTAGTGACAAATAACTAACAGGCCAAAGTGAAACACAAGAACATATTCTAAATTGTTGAATTTATAATCAAGTTTCAAGAAGAAAAAGGTAAGAAACGGTTGATGACGAATGCCCTCATTTCAGGCAATAAATGTTTTAGCGACCATTGAGAGAATGAGTATGGTGTTTGTTGTGCGAGTAGAATTTAGTAAATTTAATTAAAAATATAATAGAAATGAGATTTCATAGGTAATTGTTTTGCTTAGGATAACCTCAACATTTAAAGTTATGTATATACATACACTTTAAGAGTAAAGTAGGAAAAAAAAATGTTCGGTTTCTTCTGCGCGGTCCTTAAATAAGAAACAATTACAAATGATGCAAACATGATTTTGTAAGGGCAAAAAGGACTAAATAATAATATAGGTTTTAAAGTAAAAACTGTAGTGTGCACAATATTTCACATGATTAATTATTTGTGTAACCTAGCAACATTGTGGTTATTGGGGTTCACAGGTATCATTGCGAAGTTTTCGTAGATTCTATGGATATAACTCATACTCATTAATCCATTTTGAAGTCATTTCGTACCCCTAGTTGGATAAAAAGCTACATAGTTTCGACAAAGCGACAAATGTCCATCCATCGTAAACTCCGTGGGGTTAATATAAGGTCGAGCTATTACTCGGAAAATTTGTGGGTATAAAAGGTATAATTTGTGGTGAAGATGTGTGATTTTGGAATTGAAATCAGTCTTATCTATAGGAAGAGGAATAATAACCGTTGGATGAGAGCAGCCGTTGGCGGCTCAAATAACGACGGTCGTCTCAGTGTGAGATGAACCTCGTCTCTGTATGAGCCGATCCTCAGCCTACTTAAAGTCGGCCGTCCCAGTTTGTTGTGCTCGCCTCAGGTTGAGCCGACCGTCTCAAACTAAGACTCGATAGACAAATCCTCGAATTTGAGGGTTTGTCCATCCATTTTACTTGTTTGCTTAGGTCCCATTGTGGGTCTATAATGGGTAAATGTGTTTGTTTGTCGTAGTTGCTCTAAGAGCAATTCCAATGGGAGGTTCCAATTTTAGTCATAAACGTGATTTCTCATAGTGGTCAATAGACAAATTTAACTAGCGGACCCACTTTATTACAAATATTTCTTTTAACTAGTAAGACTCATTTTTATATTAAAAATATTCTTATAATATAAGTTGGACCTTTAAAAGAATCAAATCTTATAAAAGTATATATATTTTGGAGTGATAAAGGGAAGAGAGAAAGACTTTTCATTAACTAGAGAGGGGAACCCAATTACATAGGTATAGCATTCTATTTATACAAGAATAAAGGGAAAACCCTAGCATTCTAATGGACCGCACATCCATGGGCCGTAGGCCCTATAACAATATAAAACTAATTTTAGGTTTTTTTGTTTTGTTTTAGAAATAGCGTATCGACTCAAATAGAGATGACCGACTCAAGTTGGGCCGAGGCTCATCTCAAGTTAAGCCGACGCTCATCTCAGGTTGAGATGGTCGACTCAACTTGAGACGCGATAGATAAACCCTTGTATTTCAAGGTTTGTTTATCCATTTTATTTATTTGTCCCTTTCACTATAGGTATATAACCGACAAATCCACTTGTTTGCTCATCCCATTTTTTTTTTATAATAAAAGAGAAGAGCATCTCAACTGAGCTACCTACTCGAGGGAACAACAAGGCGATCATCCGGGCTATGTCTAGCTCCAAGATGCCACCTTACAATAAGATTAGAGTTATTACGGTTATCCTTAAAACCATTGTTTGGAGTAAAGCTGCAAAAGTGACAAAAGTAACCGAGAGATTATGACATTTCCAGTTAAAGTTTTGGAGTAAAGGAGAGTGACTAGATAGTATAGCTAAGTTGGCTGCAGTTGTGTTTTGATGTGGAGCTATCTTGATAAGATTGCCTAAAACAAAATCTATTGCTTCACAATTCCTGACATTGCTTTGAGTAAATCCTCCTTGAAATCTTTCCTGAACTTCTAGTTGGTATCCTCTCTGAATTGCTTGTAATACTTCTTCTTCCTCTGCTGCAAAATCAATATTGGTATGTTGCATTTCCTTGCCCCAGGTCAGTGCTAGATGAGCTCCTCTACCTGCTCTGCCTGCTCTGCTGAGTCCAATTAGTATAAGATGGTAATTCACTATTAGCCATATTATTGTGTACTTCCAAGATGTGTATGCTAATAGTGATTCCAAATTTTTCTTTATTGTTTCTGATCATCTTCTTTAAGCCTTAAGTTAGATCATTGGAATTCTCCTGGTAGTAGAGATTATTTAGAATATGCTTAGGGTTATGATTCACTCTAGAAAATGTACATAGATGTTGAGTGATTTTCAGAGCAGTAGAAGCAGCAGTAGGTCTTATGCTTCTGAAAACCAAATCACATCTAGCTTTCTAGATGAACCAACAAATAGTAGCAAAAGTATCATTCCAGCTGGCAATGGGATTGTTGGGAAGAAAGTAGAAACCAACTGTTGAATCAATCATGGAAGGAAGTGTAAGCATTAAAAAGTTGATGATTCTCCCCAAAGAGTTTTGCCCAAACATCAGAAGCAGCTGGGCAAGTCAGGAGAACATGAGTGATGTCTTCAGGAGCATTCTTGCAGAAGTTGCATATGGGATCAATGTAGTTCAGAATGCTAGCTGACTTGGCATTGGTTGGAAGAATGCCATGGCCACATTTCCATAGAAAGAGTTGAATAGCTAGTGTAGTATCAAGTTTCCAGATTTGTCTCCATGGAGCTATGAGATTGTCATTAGCATACTTGTCATTGATTTGCTTGTCATATAAGGATTTGTGAGTAAATTTCCTTGTATGTGTTAAGCTCCACCTTATAGTGTCTTCAGTGTTAGGGTTATGATTTGCCCATCCCATTGGAGTCGCTCTTAGAATGTTAAAAAGGATGAATGTGATTCATGGCAAAGACACATACGTACACAAAGGACTTGATTTTTATGACCTAGCTAACACAACCAACCTTTCTAAAACATTAAAAAGCTCAAAAGATTTCGCAATCAATTAGATTTGGATTGTGTTCCCGGGGTCCATCATCAACAATTTATAACTAGTTAGGTTTACATCAATGGACTAGTAAGTTACGTCACACTCCAAATCTTTAATACAGTATCCCACCCATTTCTTCCTCGGCACACATTTTCACATCTCGTTTCACTTAACTTCTCAGCTGAAACACTAGTAGACTAGACACTGAGTAGTAGATACTCCTATACTAGATAGATTAGCCAGTCCCTACACGATCCTACATATTTCGCCGCCATCATCGTCATCATCAACTGCAACAATCCAAAACACAACATTTTACCTGTTTCATTGCTCTTTTAATGGTGAAAATCAAAACATAAGATCATTTTTTACATTGCTAGAAAGAACCTGATAATGGCAGCAGCATTAGAGTGTTGGTCAGGTAGGAACAGTACAGATGAAGATATGGCAGAACAACAAGTTTTGATGAAAACCCATGATAGATCAGAAGGTAATTTATCAAATGATTCAAGTTTTGCTTATGAGAAATTGGATCTTTCTACTAGTACTACTTCATCTTCATTGATGCAGAAAAAGTTACAGAAGATTAGTAGAAATGTATCAGAAGCTATTACAAATCTTAAAAACTCATTGAATCTTGATTCAATTAGTGATTTACCTAAGGTTAAGATTCAAAGTAGTAGGAAACTTATGTGGGGTAGTGTTATTAGAAATCTTACGCAGCTTTATCCTGGTAGTCAGCTTCCTGAGAAACTTGTTACCAATGTCCGAAAGCATTATGATTCATTACCAGTCAGGTCAGTAAGAATCTCTTTAGTTCATTTTTGTTTTCAATTTGGTCAATTTTTCTGAATTTGCAAATGATTTTGTTGTTTGCAACAGTTATTCGCTAGCTGGTTTCGAAATGGAAGATGTATTTCTTCACATTAGATTGATAGAGCAGACAGCATTAGATGAAAATAGTCCTGCAATTTATATTCAAGATGTTACTGATGATGGAACTCATGGATCTGTGTTTAAGCTTACATTTGCTTGTAATTCGTTGATATCATGGCCGGCAATGTCGGGCACATTAGACAGTTCTTCCATTTGCTGTAAAAAGATTCAGATCTTTGAGAAAAAAGGTTTTACATTAGGGATTATTCTTGTTCTGGTTGAAGCTGGGCAAGAGAAATCATTCAAAATGCGTATCGAAAATGCACTTAAATCTGCTTTGAAAAAGCCGAAGCCGCTGAAACTCCCATTTGGTCTATGTGGGCGTCAACAGGAGAACAATAGGGACCAAGAAGTTGCTGAAATGAGTGATGTTTGTGAGCAGCAAGAAAATGAAAATGGGGTGGAGAATGCAAACACAAGAACTCAGCTACAGACTCCTTTGGCGGATTCTTCTGTCATTGTTTGTGTTGATGAATGGCAAACAATAAGTTCGGGTCAGGATGAGATTGGAAAATGGCTACTGAATTCTGATCAAATTGAGTTTTTGGACCAGATTGGACCTAACTTATTTAAAGGGGTCTGTAAGGGGAAGAGAGTGATGATTGAGAAGCTGAAAGGGTGTGAAAAGGGGAGTCCTTACGAGTTTGAGGTTCGAAAAGATTTATTAGAGCTAATGAGCTTTGGCCATAAGAATATTTTACAGTTCTACGGGGTTTCGATTGAAGAGAATCATGGGTTATGTGTGGTGACAAAAATGATGGAAGGTGGAACACTCCATGAGCTAATACAGAAGAAAAAGAAGCTTAATCTTAAGGACATAATCAAAATAGCATCTGATGTTGCTGCAGGAATCAAGTTTATGAATGACCATGGCATTGCTTATAGGGACCTCAACACGCAAAGAATACTGTTAGATAGGCAGGGAAATACTCAGTGGAAACATGGATATAATCAGAGTATGCAAGAACAATGGCGAGGCAACGGATTATGAAACCGATGGTTACCAATGGCTAGCTCGAGGTTAGTCCATTTGCACTTTAATATCAACTTTATTTGTAGTAGTGTTACTTTGTATGCTAGACCTGATGAAACAATTTATAGTCATTTAGAATACATATACGAAGTAAAGTTTGCTCAATACACTGTCTCTATGAATTTTATAATTGGTCATAGCAATAATATGGTCCATGGCCTGCAATCAATAGATAATGTAGGAACACGTTATGTTGTCCACAGTGAATCAAATAGATGGCCGAGAAGTAGATCATTCATATCCCACTATAAAGTAGAAGCAAGAAAGTGGAGAGATGAGAGGTCACTCACGATTAGTATCATCCGATGTCCTTCTTAGTTCATCTATCAGTAATTCCTAAATTGTAGTAGTTAGCTAGGTTGCCTTATGGCTACTCTGTCCATAGAAATATACAATTTATATGAGAAACAATTTTTGTGGGCACATCTTAGGTGTTTGCTATTACTTAGGAAGAAAATGGAGATATGGATCACTCTAGTTACATGTAGTAATGCCCACAACTAAAGGATACATCAAAACTCTTGAAAAAATTATAAAACACAGTATGTGTTGGTAAGTGGTGACCTCAATCAAAAAGATGGGAATAGAAAGAAATAAAAAAATTCAGTGTATTGATTTGACTTTTTGATACAATATCTAGTTCATGTAGAGCAAATTTTCGAATCAGTTTTTGATTTTTTGATAGCTGAAGTCCTCAATCTACTGTTAGAGCTAAGATATAAGTCAGCATCCGGATACAACTTTTTGTTAAAATACGGGCATCCAACTCAAAACCAATTGGCAATGGGTGGAGAGGCCCTAAGGGATTATAAACCGCAAGATCTTAGATGCCCAGACAATGTGGGACTAATAATCTCAACACGCCCCCTCACGTGTAGCCTCGTTGGGTCTAACACGTGGACAATTAAATCGGGTGACGCGGAATAAAGGCGCAGTCAAATGACTCGTCGCAAATAGCCTGCTCTGATACCATGTTAAAATACGGGCATCCAACTCAAAACCAATTGGCAATGGGTGGAGAGGCCCTAAGGGATTATAAACCGCAGGATCTTAGATGCCCAGACAATGTGGGACTAATAATCTCAACACTTTTGTCCAAGCTAGGGATGAAACTTCAACTCTACTACAAATTATTCTGCGAATTCTTGCCTTTTGCCTTCTAATCATTTATTAGCTTCTTATATGTAAATCGAGTTCCACTCTGCTAAGTTGCAATTCTTATCGGTTTGCCAATTTGAAGTCAGTTGTACTGGTCTAGTGTCATCAAGCTTCTTTATTGTAATGTTAGTAACTGGGTAATGTTAACTTCTCACTGGTTGGGTGCAGATCATTGCAGGTGATCCAGAGAGTGTAACAGAAACATGGATGAGCAACGTGTATAGTTTTGGAATGGTAGTGTGGGAGATGGTTACAGGGGAAGCAGCATATTCTGCATATTCACCAGTTCAAGCTGCAGTCGGCATTGCTGCATGTGGGCTAAGACCAGATATCCCCAAGGATTGCCCACATATTTTGAGATCGTTAATGGTCAAATGCTGGAACAATTGCCCTTCAAAGCGACCTCCATTCTCCGAAATTCTCAGATTATTATTACGTTCGAACAACAACAGTAGGTGACTTTACAAAAAGAATTCCATTAGAGGTGAACAGTGAACACCAAAGAAGTCCTTGTACAAATAGAAGTAAAAGAATGCCGCTACTTGCTTACATTCATGTATGTGGCAAACATGTAACCCTGAGTCGCAAAGTGTTTTTGTATGCAGTGAGTCAAGAATATGTTCACTTTCTAATGTTTAAAAGAAATTAGATATCTAATCTATCGAAATGCGCTCGCCGAAAACCACTTCCTTGTTTGCCAATTTGTCTTAGATGTTTACTTTCAATGGGTTGTTTGCCAGTTTGAGGAGCAAACAAAGGAAAAACCATGATTTTGGGTAGCTTCAATCTTCCTTTCTTCAGCAGACAGGAGGATTAGGAAATGGTGCATGGTTAGGTTAGGGGATTAGGTAAAACTACTTGATTCCCGGGAGACATTGGCAATACAAAACAATTGAGAGTACAAATTAGCTGATGCTCACTTTGAGCAAGCTGTTGAGGACATGATTAGAGTATATTTTATAATAACATACTAAGTACATCACCAAGATCATGATAAGTAGTGGAGTAATCATTTCTCTAATATGTACTTAATGAATTAATTAAAATGTTCTCAAAAGCAAGTTGTTTTAAAAATCGAATCTAAAACCCCACTAAGCACCAAAATCGATTACGGTTTGGTTTTTGCAGCATCTAAGGTTCTGGACCTTTCGGTCATGTCTGACTCTGGTCAGTGGTCATCATGTCATGGTCAATCAGATCTCGCAAGAGTCAAGACGCAACACGCTGGCCAAGCAAACAGTACTTTTGGAATTTGTAGTAGTGTGTCACCGAAGCCAAGAAAAGACCCGTCAGTACCCTCCTCGCGAAGTTTTTACCTGTCCAGTCTCTCACACCACCTCCTCATTATTCTCTCTACTTTGTAAAAGAGAGAGATGAGAAGCTCCAGGAAGAAAACAAAGAGCATTCACTAAACCGACATCAGAAAGATCAAAATCTGAAACTCTAACCCTAATAAATCACAGTAAAACTTCATCGAAAAGATTCAACTCTTCTTCCTTCGGTTCATAGTCTGACATTCCAGAAAGTTCTACACGGTGAGTTCATTGATCTGGTCAGAAACCTACTTCTAGATTCTTCTTCCGCTGGTTTTAGACTGTTAGTACATTATAGGGTTTTGATTTTGGGGTTTTTATTTGTTTCTTTGCTTCTTCTTCTTCTTCTTCTTCTTCTTCTTCAACCAAACCCTCTTTTTTGTTTTTTCATCTCTATTTTTATTTTTCTTATTATTCGTTTTTTTTTTAATATTATTCTTTTTTTCTTTTTGTTTTTTAATATATGTGAATAGTTTATTGCATATGCTTCCTTGTAAGAGAGCAGCTGTTGTTGGAGGAGGAGAGAAAGAAGAAAACAACAACCCTAACAGTTCGATTACAACTCTTATTAAGAAATCTAGAAACTCTGCGGGTGGTGACGAGGAGAACCAAACTAGGGTTTCTGCTGCGACCATGGCTTTAGGTGATGGAAATTCACATGAAATTGATGATGATTTGCATAGTAGACAGCTTGATGTTTATGGATGAGAATCTATGCAGAGACTTTTGCTTCCAATATCCTTTTCTCTGGGATGCAAGGTCTCGGTGCATAAATTGGTGAGTTTACTACTCTATTACTCGGTCTTGTTGAGTTTGATTCTAAATTTTTTTAGTTAGGGTTTCAGTCTGACATATGTAGCCATTGAATTCGTCTGATAGATCTTGTTACTGTTTTATCCGAGCTGGTTCTGAGATAATTCTGTGTAAATTTATACTTGGATCCTTAATTATGCTGTGTAAATTTGCCCTAGGGATCTGATCTAGCTGTTTAAAATTCTGAATGGTTGAGTGTTGTGGTTCTTATGGAGGTTTTGATCATTGATACAGTGATACAGTGATACATCAGCTTTTAGGCGTTTTTCGTTGATGAATAGAAATAATACTTGTAATTTGGTTGTAACATACGAGTATTTGTTAACCATGTATAGAGAATTGCTTTGTTACCTCTATATGCTTTTGATGTTCATAAGTGGTTAAAGCTTGTAGGCTACTTTGCTCTGTGATGGTCCTGTTTTTTTTTTCTCTGTTGGAAGCTTATAGTGGTTCTTGCATGTTGTAGCAAAAAATCTTATCCTTGCTGGTGTCAAATCTGTGACATTGCACGATGAGGGAAATGTTGAACTATGGGACTTGTCCAGTAACTTTATTTTCTCAGAGGATGATGTTGGAAAGAATCGTGCAGTTGCTTCTGTAACGAAGCTTCAAGAACTGAATAATGTGGTTTTAATTTCTGCTCTATCAACCCCTTTGACTACGGATCAACTCTCTAATTTCCAGGTACTTGTTCTCTTATCTGGATTTCTAGCTTCCTATTAATATGTCCATGAATTTCCATTGTTTTGTTAACTCCTGCAATTTCCTACTAAATGTTACGAAATAAGTTAAGTGACAGATTTTCTGTGAAATCAGTGTGAGACAGTGGTCATTAGATTGCCAAATATATTGCACATTTAGGACAGGATACTTGACATCCTGATATTGGGACATTGTCCCAATACTGACCATTGTAGTGTAATCTTGTTGAAATATGATATTATTCTCTTTCAAATAACGCCTACGTCTACTGGAATATTTCATTTGGGCTCCAAATCCGTATGTTTCTGATGTTAGATAGTTTTTTTTTTTTTACTTCTTCACGTGAAATGGCGGATCTCTAAAAATGAACGCAATATCTTCACTAGTTGGTTTATTTTGTTGTTGTTGGTTCATGGGTGATGATTTGGACCTTTTTGGTGGTGCAGGCTGTAGTATTTACTGATGTGAATTTAGAGAAAGCCTTTGAATTCGATGAATTTTGCCGTAGTCAAGAACCCCCAATTGCCTTCATCAAAACTGAAGTCAGAGGGCTTTTTGGTAGTGTTTTTTGTGACTTTGGCCCTAATTTTACTGTTCTTGATGTCGACGGTGAGGAACCACATACTGGTATAATTGCGTCAATAAGCAATGACAACCCAGCACTTGTATCATGTGTTGATGATGAACGCCTTGAGTTCCAAGATGGGGATCTTGTGCTGTTTTCTGAAGTTCAGGGCATGCCGGAACTGAACGATGGAAAGCCGAGAAAGGTTAAGAACACCAGGCCATACTCTTTCAATCTTGACGAGGACACTACAAAATATGGTGCATATGCTAGAGGTGGTATTGTCACTCAGGTGAAACAACCCAAGCTGTTAAACTTCAAGTCTTTAAGGGAGGCACTCAAGGATCCCGGTGACTTCCTTCTGAGTGATTTCTCAAAGTTCGATCGTCCACCTTTGTTGCACTTAGCCTTTCAAGCACTGGATAAATTCACAACTGAATTGCAACGCTTCCTGTTGCTGGATCTGAGGAAGATGCAGATAAATTAATCTCTGTCGCTATTGCTATTAATGAGGCTTCAGGAGATGCAAGACTCGAGGAGGTTGATAAGAAAATTTTGCGGCACTTCGCATTTGGTGCTAGGGCCGTTCTTAATCCAATGGCTGCCATGTTTGGTGGTATTGTTGGACAGGAGGTAATGAAGGCATGCTCTGGGAAGTTCCATCCTCTTTATCAGGTAAGAGAAATATGTGGTACTATTTTTATCTAAGTCATGTAAGTCCCAATCTTATCAGGCTATGACAAAAAAAAGTTTCCTAAGAATGGAATTTTGCAAGTGCTCATTGCTGGAGTGCATTAATTATGCAGTTGTGCCTGTTGAGCACACTTGCTGTGCCATATGATGCTTTTTTTCTACATTACGCCATTGCAGTTTGTGTGGAAATAAAAAATTTGTAGCAAATGCTGTTGTTGAGTTATAACACGTAGGAATATGAGTTCTTAATATTTCTTTTTTATGTCGGGGCCTTCAGCTCAGCTAGTTTTCCAGAATGGTATTTGAGTTTCCTTGGTGAGCTGTATGCTGACGTGTTGCTTGTTTTTGTGTCAGTTCTTTTATTTTGACTCATTGGAATCTCTCCCTACTGAACCTCTGGACGCTAGCGATTTGAAGCCTCAGAATTCTCGGTACGATGCTCAGATTTCGGTGTTTGGATCCAAGATCCAGAAGAAACTTGAGGATGCTAAAGTGTTTATGGTAGGATCTGGAGCCCTTGGGTGCGAGTTCTTGAAAAATCTAGCTCTCATGGGAGTTTGTTGCAATCAGCAAGGAAAGCTGACCATTACTGATGATGATGTCATTGAGAAAAGTAATCTTAGCCGTCAATTCCTCTTCCGTGATTGGAACATTGGGCAAGGAAAATCTACTGTTGCCGCTTCGGCTGCCAGTTCTATCAACCCAAGTCTTCATGTTGAAGCTCTGCAAAATCGTGCGAGCCCCGATACAGAGAATGTGTTCAATGATGCATTTTGGGAGAATCTTGATGTTGTCATTAATGCGCTTGATAATGTTAATGCTCGAATGTACATGGATCAACGGTGCTTATATTTCCAGAAGCCACTTTTGGAGTCTGGAACTCTTGGTGCCAAATGCAATACACAAATGGTTATCCCTCACTTGACAGAGAACTATGGCGCATCAAGAGATCCACCTGAGAAGCAAGCTCCCATGTGTACTGTTCACTCCTTCCCACATAACATTGATCATTGCCTTACATGGGCACGATCCGAATTTGAAGGCTTACTGGAGAAAACTCCTGCGAAGCAAATGCATACCTATCTAATCGGAGTGAATACAACGCTGCCATGAAGACTGCAGGTGATGCCCAGGCAAGAGATAATCTGGAGCGTGTTGTTGAGTGCCTTGACAGCGAGAGATGTGAATCATTCCAAGACTGCATCACCTGGGCCCGGTTAAAGTACTGACTCTTAGATGCTAATCTGTCTATCTTCCTTGGCTTAGTACACTGTATAATTATCTAATCATTGACCCTTCAATTTTTTATCCAAACAGGTTTGAAGATTACTTTGCTAATCGTGTAAAGCAGTTGACTTTTACCTTTCCCGAGGACTCCGCCCTAGCTCAGGGCACCATTCTGGTCAGCTCCAAAGCGATTTCCCCGACCACTTGAGTTCTCAGTCGATGACCCAGGTCACATTAACTTCGTCATGGCCGGCGCCATATTGCGAGCTGAGACATTTGGCATCCCACTTCCCGACTGGGCTAAGAACCCTAACAAATTAGCTGATGCTGTTAGCAAAGTGATAGTCCCAGATTTCCAGCCCAAACAAGGGGTAAAGATTGTCACAGATGAGAAAGCCACAAATGTTTCTGCTGCTTCTGTAGATGACGATGCAGTCATCAATGATCTGATTTTGAGGCTGGAGAATTGCTTTACTAAGCTGCCTCCTGGTTTCAAGATGAATCCGATACAATTTGAGAAGGTTAGTTCTTTTCAAGGTGCAGGGAAACATGTGTACTTACTCTTGTTTGATCTTATCACAGTGTTCACATATTATTTTGTGCCTTTGAATTCTCTAAGTTTTCCGCTTTTGTGTTTCTTTTTGTAGGATGATGACACAAATTACCACATGGACATGATAGCTGGCCTTGCTAACATGAGGGCAAGGAACTACAGCATCCCGGAAGTCGACAAGCTCAAGGCCAAATTCATTGCTGGGAGAATCATCCCTGCCATCGCAACCGCCACTGCTATGGCAACAGGTCTTGTCTGCCTGGAGTTCTACAAGGTGATAGACGGGGGACACAAGTTGGAGGACTATCGGAACACTTTTGCTAACCTAGCACTTCCACTGTTCTCCATTGCTGAGCCAGTTCCACCAAAGACTTTCAAGCATAGGGATATGTCCTGGACTGTGTGGGACCGATGGATTATAAGGAACAACCCAACATTGAAGGAGCTGTTGCAATGGATGGAAGACAAAGGATTAAATGCGTACAGTATCTCATGTGGGACTTGCTTACTTTACAACAGTATGTTTTCAAAACACAGGGATAGGATGGATCGCACGGTGGTGGATTTGGCGTGGAAGTGGCCAAGTTGGAAATTCCTCCGTGCCGGAACCATGTGGATGTGGTGGTGGCATGCGGCGATGATGAAGACAATGACGTTGACATCCCCAGGTTTCTGTTTACTTCCACTAAACAGTGGTTTCATTTGCACCTAGTCCATCAGTACTCTGTTTGATGTTTATGGTGAATTAGTTACTTTTGTCTAAAGTCCCGTAGCACCATCCCGCATAGGGGACACATGTTTTACACTTGTATTTCTATATTTCTACATAAATTGTTATTAAAAAGCCAACACCGATCGCACGATGTCTAATCGGCGTATGTGCTTTCTTTTGCCACATATTCTCACTTTTGCTTAAAAGAATTCTTGGTTTCACATATTCTTGATTTACAGTTGACACTGTACTTTGAAGTTTTTTTGTGTCCCTTGAAGATTGCATAGTTTTCATGGCTGGCCAGTGTTGCTGATTAATCCGCTAATGAAGCTGACAAGGTTTGCGAGTAGTTCTTGGTGAATTAATGAGTATGCTAATTAATTTAGGTCGTTCGCCTTTTTTGTTTTGTATTGTTTTTTTTTCCTTTTTTGGGCTCCAACACCTTTTTGAATGGCTAAACCGCTAAACCTATTCTAACGAAAAGAAAATTACCAACATTAATATTACATCATGTCTAGTCATGTAGTTTTTCAATCTTTTCAAAAACTCAATAGTTTCAAAACCAAGTTCACCCAAGGTAGTAAAGGCTAAAGTACCAAAACTATATCCATTGGATCTACAGAGATCAAGATATTTAACCCTCTTGCGCTAAATCGCTTTAGCCAAGGCAAGATCCGGTGTAAAAGCTTGCACACTACCCCCAACAAAAGGCGAAACACTAGTCACATCAAAACAAGTATCACGACCCTCCTCCCAATTGTAGACCAAGATATCCGCCTGCCTAGCATCACCACCATCACGAGATAGGAACCCCAAAGTCAAGCTTCAACTTTAGAAGGTACACTAGCACGACAACAAATATCTGCAAAAGTATCTCTAACAAGATCATGACGAAATTTAATACCAACCTCACTTTGGCACAATGAAGCGCGTGATCACCATAAACATCCATGTCCCTATTGCAACAACTACAAGAATCACAGGCGAAAACAAGGGGATACCAAGTCCGTAGCTAAGCACGACTAAACCGACGCAACCCGATCTTCCGTCCCAAACCATCGGCGGGGATAGCAAAAAGGTAGTCTTGTGCATGTGCGCTTGTTACACGCCAAAGAACTAAATCTCGCTTTGACATATTAAACGAGAGGGCATTGTCTTACACACACTGCAAAATCTGAATCGCCAATGTATGCATGGGATGAGGGGCGAAATGAGATTGCAAAGTTGTGACGAATCAATACCACAAACCTGTTTGAAAACTGTCAAAAGCATCTTGATATGCTCGGCCCTTGACTTGAATGCCCCGATCCTTGTAGAATAGTGTCCTGTAAGTATAAAGTCCGAGAACAAGAAGCCAAATAACAATACTTTGTAGTATCAAACATAGTATAAATTCCTAGGCCACCATCTCTAATGGGAAAGAAGCAATCCTCTGTTGTAATAAACCATAGCCCTGGACCATCACCATTCACCAATTTCCTCAAAATCGGAAAGATTATTATCAAAAACAAGTTGAGTATCTTTCACATGAAAAGGGTCGATGAGTACGCAAACTAAAGTAGAGTTTGGAAACACTGTGCAACTTCTAAGCAGCAACAATTCACTTTGTGGATCATTTAATTTATGAACTGCCTCCATTAACTGAGTATTCTTGTGCACTCTATCAAGAACAAGTTGGCTGCAAAAAGACGGGTCCAAATTCACAGGACCACCAAGTAGTTTAACACCCACAGATGGTCTTCCAATATCAGCTGGGAAAACACCAACTTGAGTACTCCTCTCATCGATAGAAGGCCAAAAAAGTTCCGTTTTCTAGATGTTGAGATCAAGCCCTACAGCAACACCTTCATTCTAGAGGATATGGAAAGCCTTCGAAACCATCAGTGTATCTCCAATGATATTTTCAGCGCAATGGGATGCAAGGTCAAAGAAAAAAGAAGAGGGCCCAAAGGGTATCCTTGTTGTACACCTTTGGCAGAAGACAAGGTAGAAGAACCATAATACAATCTTGCGGGGAAGCGTAACGAGAATTCAACCTATCCATATAAGACATTTCATTAAAAATAGGCAGAGGCTCAAAAAGAGTGACAGATACGGAGGTGTAGAGCCATCTAATCTGGAAGTTGAGGTTTCCCAATATTAGATTTATCTACTAAAAGTTCTTTTAAGCTACAAGGGGAGGAGATGATTCCCATTCTACAACATAAGTTAAAGGCCTAACAAACTTGGCTAAAACATCATGAACTTGATTTCCTAGTCTAGGAACAAAATTAAAACCTAAAAAGTGGTGACATAGTTGAACTATTCTGCTTGCCTCGTCGAGACAGGGCTTTAGCACGCCAAGAAATATCGTGGTTCCGACCATGTAAGTAGTTGAAAATGCTTTCACAGTCCTTCAATGCGAAACTTCTAATATGCTTTTCCTTAGCCCAAATTGCCGCCTGCAACACTCCCATAGCTTCTGCTTCTTGTGGATCTGAGCCTGCTGATTGCCCTGTTCTTTCTCCTTCACACTTTCCTGCATCATTTCTTAAAATTAAAGCATAACTGGATGGTAACAAATCTGAAATCCATGCTGCATCTACATTTATCTTTAGTGTATCTTTGTTAGAGCCTTCCAAATATGAGTTTGCTTCTTCTTTTTCATCCCCTTGGGTTTGGGAGTTTTTCTTTTCCTTGTAGACCAAAATTCTAAGTGTATCTGAATTTCTAATGCTAGACTTCTAGCAGATTTAGATTTATTTTCAAACACCCTATCACATCTTTCTTTCCAAATGAACCATATTTTAGCTAGAAGTAGTTTTATGGGTATATCTGTCCTAGGGTTAGCCAGTCAATTTTTACAGAGATCAAAAATTATGCTCAAAGTGTCCAAGGATAAATGTACTGGATTGGGGTTGAGTCCCAAATTTCCTTAGCAAAAGGACAATAAAATAAGAGATGTTCAGTTGTTTCTACTTCTATTTTACACATAGTACAATGAGGCACTACATCTTTTACTTTACCGTAAAGCTTAGCATTAGTTGGAAACACATTTTGTAAACATTTCCATAGAAATAACTTAATTCTTTCTGAGATATTCAAGTTCCACAGAGATTTCAAGAAGGATTCTGGCAATGATAGACTAAAAATGTCCATCTAATTTGATCCTTTCTAAGAGTTTGGTTTTTATCTTTGAACAGATAAATCTTACTTATTTTTTGAACAATATCATCTGGAAAAGAGGAAGTTAGTAAGGGTATATTCCATTTACAAGTTTCTATGTCAATCAAGTCAGAAACCGTTGCTACTGGTTTTAAGATTTTCTATTGTGTCCCTTAATCATGGGATCCATTTATCATTCCAAATATTGATGTCTTGAACATTACCTACTTCCCAAACACTATATTGTTTAACAAGTTTTAATCATTGTCTAATGCGATTCGTGTCCAAGAGCCCTTTTTAAAGGTTTTGTTCTAAAAGGAGATTTATTCCTAAAATACTTTGAACCCATGGTTTTTTCCAAAGGGCTTTAGGTTCCATGACTAGTCTTCATGCTACTTTTTCTAGCATTGCAAGATTAAACTTACGGGAATCCCTAAAACCTAAACCCCCTTTGAGGAGTGGTTTACAAAGATTTGGCCAAGCCTTTGGGTAAAAGCCTCTGTGTCCAACATCCTTTCCTCACCAGAAGTCTCTTTGAATTGCATTCATTTTACTAGTGATCTGTTTTGGCATTAAAAAAACAACCCATTTGATAGGATGGGATACTAGAAAGAACAACTCTATTTAGAACTGACCTACTTGGTTGGGAAAGAACTAAGCCTTTCCAACCTTTATATTTATATTCCATTCTTTCAAGAATAGGTGCATAAGTTTTTATCTTTGATCTATCCATAAAGAGAGAAACTCCTAAGTAAGGGTCTTTAAGGTTTATGTGTTTTATTTTTAACAGTTTAGACATCATTCTCTGATGTTTAGGTTCAACCTTCTTACGAAAGAATACTCCTGATTTTTCAAAATTGATTATTTGACCTGAGGCCTTACTAAAGGTTGCTATTGTGTCTAATAAGTTTCTACATTCTATTAAGTCAACCTTAACAAAGAGCAAAAGTCATAAGCAAAGACGAGATGTGAAATAGGTTCACTTTTAGGTGTTATCTTGACTCCATGTAGAAGTTTCTTTTGTTCCTGAGATAGTAGAATTCTTGAAAAGATTTCCATACAGATAATAAATAGATATGGAGAAAGAGGGTCTCCTTGCCTTAGACCTCTAGAAGGTGTGAATGAAGCACCCGAAGTCCCATTTAATAAAACAAAGATTGAGGTTTTAGAAATACATTGTTCTATAAGTTGACAAACTTCATTATCAAAACCAAAAGTTTGTAATGCAGTTAGTAAAAAACTCCGAGTTTACTTCTATCGAAAGCTTTGGACATATCGATTTGTATCCCTAAACCTCCTGTTTTGGCTTTTTCTTTTTAAAATAGTGAATAATTTCATGAGCTACTATTATGTTATCGAAATCTTCCTGGAGGATAAAAGGCAGATTGGAAAGGAGAAATAAGTTTTTTTAAGAAAGGTTTTATTCTATTAGCTAGGATTTTCGCTATAACCTTGTAAACGGTGTTGCGAAGTCCTATTGGTCTAGATTGACTAGGGTTTTAGGATGTTTTATTTAGGTATTAGGAAAAGATGGGTTTTGTTTAAATCTGAGTTCATTATTTTAGTTCTGAAAAAGTTTTGGATTGTGTCTTTTACCTTGGTCCTACTAAATTCCGGTTATGAAGGAAAAAAACTAACTGGAAAACCATCTGGACCGGTGATTTATTAGGTTTCATATTTTTAGGACTAACAAAATTTCATATGTTGTAGGAATTGTGATAATTCTTAAGTTATGAGGATATGACAGAAGGAATGTTTACAAAAATGGGATTTGGAATCTGCTGGTCAGTTGAGGATTCAGTGAAGAGAGAATGGAAATCGTTGGTTAAAATAGAAAATATCTCATTTTTATCTCTAGTTGCTACCCCTGATTAAATATCAAACTTTATATGTTGTTCCATTTTCTTCTTCTTAAGGTAATTGTATAGAAGTATTTTGTGTTCCTTTCTCCTAGTGCAATAATGTTATCTCTTGACCGATGTTTAGCTATAGCCTCTTGAGTATCATATAGAGTCTCTAATTATTCCAAACAGCCTTCAACTTTTTCTGTTGGAATTCCGTTGGTCTACTCATTTTTAATCTTTCTATTTCTTTTAGTAATCTATTAATCTTTTTCGTAGGCAGACCAAAAATATTCTTTTTCCAGTCTAGTAAGTTCTTTCCTATGTTTTTCAAGTTTTGAGCTAGACTTACAGTGGCATCTTCCTCAGAATTAAGAATCCTAAGATTTTTATATAACTTGAATACAAGAGGATTCTTTCAACCATGTATCATAAATGTTAGAGCACTGCTCGGTCGAACTCGCAAGCGTTTCTATCTCAAGCTTGTTTGTCAATGTTAGTGATCAAAACAATAAGTCTTGATTTCTAGTCTACTTATAGTGATGTCTCGAACTAGGATAAATTGTGTAGTTGAGCATTAGACTTCACATCATTCATCAATTGAATACGAAGAACTACTAAGGAGCTTGTGGAACTTCATCAACAAAAAGGTATGTGGAGACTAAAACTCATCTATCACTTGGAAAGTCTATTTCTACTCAATCTCCTATATTGAGACATAAGTCGTAGTGCTATATAGTTTTCTACTATACACATTTGAGATTTCGAGCTGAGATTAACTCGCTTACATATTTCTCGAAATATATGTTGGCAAGCTTTTCCTTGACCAAGTTCATCTTATATTCTTGAGGAAAGTCATAAGATGATCATGTGAAAATTGCCCGAAGTAACATCTTACATGGTTTGTGTGATACAATCATTTGGTGTTGACTTGGAATGTTTCGTTATGATTATTTCAATCTCTTGAAAATTGCTTTGATGCTAATAGTGTGTGAAAACGTCTATTGTCATCCTCTAAGAAAGTTTCAATGATTGAAATAGAGTTTAGAACAATTAACCACTATTGGATTATGAACATGTTATGCACTTTGCATATATGTAATCCATGTCCGGGAACCATAGTGTGTGCATACCCGTATGCGTACATGTTGGTTTTGTGAAATCAAGTACCTAAGTACACGCACCGTGCGCATAATTGCGTAAGGTTTAGGTCCGAAAATTCTGTTGGGATTGGAGGTGTGCGCACTGTTCGCATCTTTGGCGAAAACCAATCTTGGTCCAGAGCTACTTAAGTATGCGTACACGTTTGCATACTTGAGTGGTTAAAGTTCTAAAATTGGTTTGTTCATGAACTAATACATTTATATATTAAGGAATGCATTCTTTGCAAAACCGTGGATATAATGTTCATGAATTGATTAAGTGAATCAAAGCATTTTGCTTCAATTATGTTCTTGTATACTTTTGAGAATATAACAATTGAACAACTCTTTAACTAGTTTCATTTGAGTCATTTGAACTAGTTATGGTTAAAATGAATAAGATTGATATGAGTGTTCATATAGCTAACCTCCGGTTAACTACGGTTGAGCCAACATGGTGTACACGTTTAGGTACGGTTACATAAACCTAAATGAGGGTACATTTCATTTGTGTATAACAAGCTAAGTTCGATCAACGGTTGAAAGATATTAGCTTGAATCTAATCAGATTTTCATCTAACGGTGAATACTTTGTTACCAAGGTAACTTAGATTGCTAACCACGATTTGAAAACTATATATAGAGAACTCTGTGCAATCGGGAAACCTAATCCCCACACCTCATGTGTGATGCTAGTTTCATAAACTATAGTCGATTCTCCTTTAACCTTAGGTTTTCCACGAAACCCTGTAGGTTAATGACTTGAAGACTTTATTGGGATTGTGAAGCCAGATCCAACTGTTTTCTCTGTAGTTGCATGATCTTATCTTGCATCTTCTATCGTGTTTGAGTACTATCTTCTTTAAGATTGGCTCGAGATTTATTCTCCGATAGGCAAGATAAAAATTAGTCACAAACATCTTCGTCTCATCGTTTGTGATTCCACAATATCTTGGTTGTGGGTGAGATCGGCCTAAAGGGAATCAAGTGTGTAGTACCTGTGGGATCGGAGACGTAAGGAACACAAGCTTGTACCTTGAATCGGTGTGATATTGATTAGGGTTCAACTACAGTCCGGTCAAAGAAGTTCATTGGTAGTAGGCTAGTGTACGCCAAGCGGCTTAATACGATGTGGTGTTCAAAATGGACTAGGTCCGGGTTTTTTTGCATTTGCGGTTTTCCTCGATAATAAAATTCTGGTATGCATGTATTATTTCTTTTTAGCATTATATTTTGTTATATAATAGAAATATCACGAGTTGTGTGTTGAATCGATCAATTGGTAAATCCAACCTTTGGTTGTTGATTGATCCTTGAACATTGGTCTTTGGTACCGTCAAGTATTTCTCTTATATTCAATCGGGCTCGCAAATTCCTATTTCCTGATTGCGAATTGAATTGAGAGATAGAAATATAAAACTCTTTGATATAATTTTCTCTAGATTGAGTCCATTGTCTAGTTGATTCTCTTGAAAGTATATTGGAGTTTGTCTATTCAAATTGCCAAACGAAATATTGGGTGTGGTTGTTAGACCCCGTTTTTCCATAAAATTTAAAGACCCATTCTTCCTTTGAGAATTTAGTATCTAAAGTAAGTAATATAGGGCAATTGTCTGCGAACCTACAACACCACCATATGAGATAAAGTATTTGGGAATTGTGAGTGCCATTCTACATTTATAACTGCTCTACCTAGTCTTTCTTGTATATTTTGATTCCCTTATCTATGATTGTCCAATGTGAAGTCATAGCCAGTGTATCCTAAGTCATATAATCCAGCATTTTCTAATTTCTTCCAAAAAGTCCCAAGCTACATTCCTATTTGAGGGATATGGACTTCCATAAAAACAAGTTAAGGCCCATTGTATAGTGTCAAAGGAAGTATTGACTATTACATTTATCATATTTATGTTCCATTGCACAATTTGAAAATGAAAACCATCAATCCAAGCCACTACTAGTCCTCCGCTAATCCTACAAGGTCTACTATGTGATAATTTGGGAAGGTAGATACTAGTTTTTTAACTAGGGTCTCTCGAGTTTTTGTTTCGAGATAAGAATAAAATTTCGGAGTTTTCCTTATTGATTTGATTTTTTCAGGTGATTTTGGGTCAAAGGATTTCTACACCCTTGCACATTCCAGGCTATGATTTTCATTCTAAAGAGGAAAAAAACTAGGAATACAGAGATAGTAGTTGATAATGCCAAGACTAAGTATTCGAACTAAATTAGCACGGAACAAATTAGGTTTAATCTAAGCTATAAAAATAGTATATGGTTCTAAGTAAAGCACAATACTAGAAAAAAAATGAAGAGATATATCAAATCAAGTAAAGGAATTTAGTTGTAAGAGGTTTAGAATGTTTTAGGTCGTACCTGTGTCTCCTCCTGTTGCTTTGAATGAGATAAATCCGGGAATGAAATTGGAAGATAGGCAGCATTCTGAGATCCTTGTTTTAAAAGATTTGATCCATATTGATTAATTTTTAAAGACTGCCCATTCTTCGAAGGAAATGAGCAAATATTTTTAGATGAAGATGAAGATAGAAAATCAGAAATTAAAATTTTAAAAGCAGATTTAGGCTGGGTTAATGGAGTTTGGAATGAAGATGTGGTGCAAATTTGATTATATTTCCTAGTTGAGAAGGAAAGAGCGGGAATTAAAGGAGATGTAGAGGAGACAGAAATTGGGGATTCAAAAGAATCCCTAGCATTATCGAAAGACAGTCTTCTGCCCTCTAAGGTAGAGGAAAAACTCCTATGTTCTTTGATCGGGTTAGGTATGTCCTATAGAAGTCTAGACCCATTTTGCATCACATGATTCAGTTGATCTAGACTCGTCCATGACTATAAAGGTTTCCGAGTTGGCTGATCTAAACGATTTATCCTCTGATTCGAGGAGCAGAATATAGTTCTCTGGTAAGTTAAAGTGGAAGGTTCTTTTTCCTAACACCGATGGAGATGCAAGAGGCATCTCCTCATCGATTACAAAGGGACCTAACACTTCGTATGACTGGTGATTATCCTGAAAATCTGGTTCCTCATCTATAGAGGTTCTAAAGATATCGGTGAAGTTTTCACGTACCCCAGGTTGATTAAGATATGACTCTACTGGCACTGTTGTTCCATGATGATCAAAGTTATCCTTCAGGTTCCAGACTTATACCAACACATCGTTCAACCAGTTCATATCATTACTTGGATATGGAGAGTTAACTGAGATGTCATAAATATCTTCCAAAGGTATTCCATTCAGAATAGCGCAGGTACCAACTTTATGTCCTAAGCGCAAGCAGTGAGTACAAAATTCGGAAATTAAGATCGAGGTAACTGGATATCTTCCTAATTTGACAAGCAGATGATCAATGAAAGGTTTTTTTATGTTTACCCAAACTAGAACTCTTGGTTGGCAGTCAGGCATTTCTGATCCTTTGCAAACTCTTGAAACTTGACCTATTGTACTGGCAATCAGACCAAGCATTTCCTCACTTCTATGATCACATTTAGCATTTGAAATGGTACCCCATAACGGTATCTCTTTTACTCTGTCAGTGGATATGCTCATTCCTTGAAACGCAGTTGTTGCAGCCATGACATTGCCAAAAAGATACCAAGGTCCATTGGCTGAGATCCAATGAAAGTCCTCATTTGTTCGGAAAGTGACAATGAAGAGATTTCGATCCACTTCCCTTAATTGAAAGCTTATTTTAGATCCACAAAAGTTATTCAAAACTCCCCTGACTTCCCATTGTTTTAAGACATCAATGGAAAAAACCCTAGCTAAGATGTTGTATGGATTAATACCATGATGAAGGCTAGTGGAGTGGGTAGGATACCTGAATTACTACGGTTGGAAAAACGCTGTCTAAGGAGAGACCACTTAGATATTTGTAAAGGTTTAAATGATCCCCTATTGAAGACTGATAACATGAAGAGGAAGAATCAGAGGTACAAAATAAAGAGGACTAAGAAGGGACGATATGAAATAAGTTAGACAAAGCCACTCGAATGCTAATATAAGGATTATTGCACTACCCGTGAATGATACTAAGTTCGAAAAAAAACTATCTAATTTGTTAACCAATCTTCGCTCGACAAACAAATTTAAATTCAGAGTTAAGTTATTCTATGAAAACTAGGAGGGGAAATATTCAAACCAAAGTTTGACTAAAATTAGGTTTTGGGATAAGCGTTATCCTAGGAACAAGTACCAATGGAAAGAGTGGAAGAGATGTAGACATTTCTTTTGCATACATTAGATTTCCTGTAGATCATAGAGAAGGGACTATCGGACAACAGAAAGAAAGAGCTATAGATTTTAGGAAGTACTTTATTCTAAAGAAGCATTGGTACCTATAAGAGTCACAAGTTATAACAGGTCTTTGGAAATTCCAAAGGAAGAGAGATTCACAACATCCAAGTTATTTGAGAACCAAGCAATGGGATAAATCATCTCTGTTTTCAAACCACAAAACTTCTTATCCTATGAGACAACCCCAAACCTAACTGATATTAGAGGAATAAAATTATACTATGGATTAAGAATATGAAATAAAGGGGTATATGTGCAATACCATTAATGTACTAATATTGATAACACTTCTAAGAATTACGAAAATAAGACAAAGAAAATATTTTTGATTGGACTTAGAGACCACTGGCTAAACAAATCAAGAATGCAGTAAAATTTGAAATAATAAATTTATTTATGATTCTAAGAAGGTTAACCGTTAATGAATATACTATTATGGCCAAGGAGATGCCAAAAAACCACCGATGGCCCAATTAAAGAAAAAGTTTTCATATACTTAAGGGTCAAGGGAAATTTAGCATAGGAAGCTAGTATTGTATCTATTCAGTAGGTTGAAATTCCTAAGAAGGCTAGTAAGAGAAACATATGGTCTAGCAAGATAATAATTTCATCAAAATCTATAGTTTAATAACTATTTACTCTAATATGATCTATCGAACCGTATTATCAGACAAGTTACTTTTCAGAACCTATAAACCAAGATATCAACGAAAGCATAGACTATAGAGGGGTCAAGAAAATTGAAGAGATTTGAGAGCCATCTATGAGGGATTAAAAATGAGTACACATGCTTTCTAGATATCTGTAATATGTCATTTGTAGTTAGCTAAAATCCTACTATTATATTTTGGGTCTAAACTTGCTTAACAGACTGCACTTACTTTCTGTCAAATCCAAAGAATTGTAGCGTGTTTCAGAGACTACAACAGAAAACGAATAGATTTTAGAAGGAGAGGAGAATCCAAGAAAATCTCAAGGTTGAGAAGACTAAAGGATTAGTCATAATTATGGTAAAAGAAAGCACGCAAGCCCCTCAAATCATAGTGCATTTAATAAAAGATTCTCTATTCTTTGATACAAATAATAATAATAAAAAGATCTATCATGGAACCGGTGGGTTCCCCACTTAAAAATTCTAGAGATTGAACCATATCATGTTCACAACGCAAGTTCATGAGCAAGAGAGAGAGAATTTCTAGGTTGAAAAGTAAAGATACACCCAACTAAAGAAAAAGCAAAAAACTGAATATCTTTGAAAATTATATCAGTCCTTGGTGTACCATAAAACCTTCCAGAAGAAAATTATTTGATAAGGTCTTTTGCATCACTTTTTGCTCCACTGCCTTCTTTAGCACTGCCCAGATAGCTCTAGCTTCGGCCTCATCCGCAGATTCCACATCAAAAACCATAGATGCACAAAAAGAAGATTTACAAGAAAAGACACGCATCACATAGCCTGTACCATTAGCCATTGTAATGTCATCATAAGCTCCATATGTATTGCATTTTATCCATCCAAAAGTTGGGGGCATCCAAGAATCACTATAAGTAATGGCACATCTAGGGGGAGTATGAGGTTTAGTCTTAACATTTAGGAGCATAGCCTTAGCTATATTAATGAAATTATTTTGAATTTCTTTTAGATTTCCAAAAACAAGGTTATTTCTATTGTTCCGTAAAGGCCACAAAATAGCAACAAACATACAATGTCTATCATCAGGAATTTTAGAAATTGGGTTAATCAACCATAAATTCAGCCGATCAACAAGAGTTTTATCAATGAAGGCATTAATATTAACACAAAAGGAAGCTAGAAACCAAACATGACTAGCAAAATGACAAAGGACCAAAGCATGCATAATAGTTTCACCAGGGTCACAACATCTACTACAATCAACAGAACTCATAGGCATTCTAGTATGCAAAACATTCCTAGCCGGCAAAGTATTCCTAGCAACTTTCCAAATAAAGAGTTGAATACGATGAGGAACTCGAAGTTTCCAAATGCACTTACAAAGTTTACTACAATGGGAGGGCCTACACCCTCTGAGTACCAAGTAGGCAGATTTAGAGGAGAATCTGCCATTCTTTGAACGCTCCCAAGCCCTCATATCCTATCAGGAGTAAACAAATGGCTTAAGGGAACGGTAATGATCTTCTGAACAGAAGCATCATCAAAGTGAGTATTTAATTTACCAATATTTCAAGTTCTAGTATCAGCATTAATATAATAGAAGACTTTAACACTAGGGTCAGCAGGAACCATATCATGTTGAACTCTTGGTATATTCACAATTTTTTTTTTTGAAGATTGTTGTACATCATTGATTGATCATAACCTAGAAATCATGGCGAATATCATTCATACACGAACAATGGGGTAGTAGAAAACAATTTTAAATCATTTCTATCGCATTCAGTTATCATTTCCATCGACTTGATTCATATTCTTTCATATTCGGTTATCATTTCCAAACTTGCATAGAAGTCTTTAACTAGAGCTCAAATTGAATCCGTTTCCCTTAGTCACATATGGTTTATACCTGCTCGTCCATATTTATTAATTATATAATAAGAAAACCTCACAAATTCTCATTCAAAAATAAATAAATATATCATGCGAAAGGTTTCCAGAACTTGTGTTTCTAATAAGAAGAGGTTCTTGTTGTGGTAATAACTGAGGCATTCATCAAGCACCTAGTAGCTCTTTCTGTCCACCATGACACTATCAACACAAAAACATAACTTTGTATGTTTCCATAAGAGAGATGTGAATTTGGGTAGAGTTTGATAAACAAGAACCCTAACGCGCAATTAAGAAGATAATGAATCGAAAGCTTAGTGTGTTTCTGTTTCTCAAAAAGAAAACATCGGCGAATTATCGGGGTATAACAAAATAAATGTTTTGGTGGGGTATGAAAATTAGTTGAGAGGGTACATAGATAAAGGGTACCGTTAGAGCATCTCCAATGCAAGGGGTCAAGGTCACCCTATGTGGAGGTCTTATTTGCATTTGTTTTACTTGTGGGCCATTTCTAAATGACAACAAATAATAAATGTAAAACTTTTTAGCTAAAGTTCATCTCCAATCTCCAAGGTCTTATCTAACACTTTTTATTGAAATTTAGAGACAAAAAGATGATGTGGACTTAAGACCCAAGGTTGAAGAAAGTCTAATCTAGACTTTCCCCTTTACCCCCACTTAGCCGTGTCATCTTTTTTTTTTTGACCTTCACCCTTGCATTGGAGAATAAAATTTGGTGGAAAAGGTCTTAAATAATCATATGTGTCATGCAATTTTAAGACCTTTACCCCTTGCATTGGAGATGGTCTTAGTGTTTTCTCAATATTGATACCAATCCCAAGGTAGGATATTCTTAGATTTGAAAAGCATTGTGGAAGGCATAAGCAATAAATTCAAGACTATAGTAGATGAAGTGTTGGAAATGGAAAAAGAATCATCATTTGGGAAGATATCTGGAATCCTGACAACAATATTTTTCTGGCGAAGAATGATAACTTCCCTAACAACCTCCTTTTAGTGAAACATCTTCTTTTGGATAATGGGGAGTGGAACATATTTCCAAAATAAACCTCAGGTTCACTCCTGCTGAAGCTAAGGCTATCATTGACACTTCCCTTCATCCTATTGAAGATAATCAAATTCAGTGGAAGTTGAGAAACATGGGAAACTTCTCTATAAACTCCCTTTACGGAGCTAAGATTGATCAGCTTTATGGAGCCGACACCCAACCAACGCAATGGGAGGCTACTTGGAAAATGTACATTGCTCCTGCTACACAAATCTTTCTCTGGATATGTGCTCCCACAAATACAAAGACTGCTAACATATTGCATGACATTCATCATATTTGCAAGTTGTACAATAACAAGGAGGAGACTATGACTCACTTATTCATGAGTTTCCCTGATACCACTTTTGGCTGGCATCATCTTTATGGTCCAAATCATGGTGAACTTGACTCAAACTTAAATTTGTTGGAGAAAAATGAGTTTTAACTAAAATGTTGTTGGTCTTGGTATGGTTTGATCTTAGGACCAAAGGGTTCTATGGATACTCACTCATTTTCTTTGAGTGAATGAATCTCTTTAGTCCCATATTGGGCATACTAGAAAAGGATGTCCACAATATGACCATTCTCTTATGGATATATTGACAAACGAGGGTAGTACGGGTGGGGAAAACAATACATTTTCCAACCCATGAATATGCGCGTATACCATGCACCAAGTCCTATGTCTACTCAGATTTATTTTTGCGAATTTTTCTTTAGGAAACAATTTCCAAAATTAATTTCTTTAAGTGTTTTATTTATGAGAGAATTCCTTTTCCGGTTTTAATTGTTTTACAAGAAAGAACAAAAACTTGTTCTTATAAGAAAACCTAAACCTAGCTTGATTTTCAAACAATCATCTCTTATAAATACAACTCGAAATTGTTTTACACAATATAAGCGACTACTTTCTAGTCTTCTTTTAATCATCTTCTTTGTTAGTTTTGCGCGGTGTGTTCACTTCCAATCCCTGTTGCTAAGTTGAAGAGTGGGTAACTTGCGTTGTGCTAACTCAAGTTATATCGGGCAGTCTTATCCTTGACACATTTTCGTTGTGAGGGGTTTAGCATTGCTCATCTCGAGTATACCCGCGGACTAATGTGTTAAGGACAACTTGTTGAACCTGTGATTCTGCCCTCGTCAAGTTGTTTCGGTAGAGTTGTTTTGATCCAAGTCTTTACATATTATTTTTGATACATCTAACGTGTTGTTCATTGTTGCAATATTCTAACATAATTTCCTGAACTGGTTCACATGTTGGTTTGATACAAATAACAATACTACTAATAGTAATAACATACATGCTACTGCATGCCAGTTCATTTGGAAAGCTTGCTAAATTCCAAACATACTATTGAGAAAATTAAACATCAACTATGCTCTCATAACAGAGTACACCGTTTGCAAGATCACATCCTCAACAATGTCCTCTTCTCCATCATATCCTCAACAATGTCCTCTTCTCCATTGAGGAAGATACTGATATCCAAATACTTCGTCCTACTACTCCAAAAAGAAACTTTGAAATTTTGATAAGAATTTGTACTTTACAATACCCTGAATCTCAAAAGTTTTATGTTGCTCCAATAATTATATATTTTGTAGGAAACACCATTGGGACTAGAGGACATCCAGGACACAATGGAGAATGGGGTACAACAGGACTAGCTGATCTAGATTTCATATGGGCTAAGGAAATGCAGCACACCAACGTTGAAATCCAAGTTGAAAAGATTCTTATCCGCTTCACAATGCTCTACCAATATGCTGTCCAAGGAGGATTTCACCTCAGGAGGATTTCACCTCAGCTACCATGAAAGAAATAGAAGAAAAACTTGTGAGGTGGAAGGAAACACTTCAGAACTTAAAAACTTTTGAATTAGCTCTTGTTTGTACCTATGGGTTCTTCTGAACTTAATTTTTTTTTTTTTTTGAATTAGCTCTTGTTTGAACTCAAGGGAGTAGTGACACTATTGGGATATATATTTAAAAATATTGTTTTGTAATATTGTATCAAACTTAGAGAGATAGTGTGGTGGTATTATTTTGGGCTCCCACACTATAGACTTGGGTTCAAGTCTCACCCCACACATTTGACTAGGTATATTATATATATCTATATTACTTAATAAAATCCGGGAGAGCGGGGCTTTGGGGCCTTGGGAGGTCTGGTGATTCAGAAACTGATTTTTTGCTGGTTTTAACTCTTGATTTCCAAAAACGGTTTTTCTACTTAATATTCTCTAATTAACTCTATTAATTTTTGGTAATTATATTGTTACCGTTTTCTGAATGTTATGGAGGATTTTCAGTGAGCACTAATTACGAAATTTATTTTCATTAAAAACCGTATTGATTTGTTTTTGAGATATAAAAGAACAGTTTCTGGAGAAGATGAAAACAATTGTTTTCATCTATTTTTGAGTTTTGAGCAAGTGAAGAAAGAGTAGTTGTTGGTTCGATTTTTCATAGTGCAGAGAAATCGAACAAGAGAGTATCAACTGTTTTATCCCATAGGGTTTTCGACAAAGAATTGACTGCTAGCACAATCAAGAGGCAGAGTCGCGAAACACCTTAAAGATAGCGACCTAGTCCGTGACTCAGCTGTTTGAGATTAATTATTCTGTAATCTGTTTTTGTGCTTTGTTTCCAACATACACCCTTCACGCCACCAGCTCTATCACTAGTATGTGTTTTCCTAAGGGTTGCCTAAGTTTTCTTAATAAGTCTAACACTAATATGTGTTCTCCTAAGGCTTGCCTAAGTTTTCTTAAAAAAAAACAAAAAACCGAATTTGCAAACAGCCTCTTGTTTTGCGGTTTTGCCTTCAGCTGCATAAGCAAATGGTTTTTGGGCCTATGCAACACAAGTGTGAATGTATTTACAATAAGCTAGCATGAGGGTTAGACTAGCTCTATGAGGGATCAGAGTAGTCTAGACCAATGAGATTTAGATGGACCTAGGATACTAATAAGATACAAACACTTTTTTTTTTTTAAAAAGGTTGATGTCTCTATGCCGACTCATATTGAGCTGCTAGTATGGAGCTCCCAAAATGCAAAGTACCTCGACGGTCGCACGGGCTGTTTACTAAAATGAACTTTTCTTTCTTTGTACAATCCACAATTATGTGCGAGTGGGAGATGTTAGATATTCGGGTTGGATCCGAATATGGTCGCCCATATTGTATGTGGCAAGCCGGTGGGGTTCCATATTCCTTAGGGTTTGGAACCTATATAAACATCTCTAGCATATGTGTAAAGGGTTACGTGATTCCACCAATATCACACATAAGTTTACCATAAGAAAAGTGGTAACTCTAACCCTAAAGGGAGTTACCATTAGTAAGAAAAGGTTTCAAGTTCTTAGCCTGTGAAACAAGCTTGTGCTCATCATTGGTGATTGTAGTACCTGCTAATCGTCGTGTTTGATCGTTGTTGTTGCTGCTGCTGTTCCTTGTTTACCAAATCGGAGCTCAAGTTCTAGGTATGAACCGATACCCGCTTCCGCTTAATCGTATAATCTCAAATAATTAGTTTTAAGGCTTCCTAGTTAGTTTCACTGCTTTGATAAAGAATTGTTTCACATGGTGATCAAGCATGAGAACTGCTAACAGCTAATTGCCTTTCGCCGTATGTCTGTAAGCACTACGTGATCTCGATGATCTCTGTAATGTAATTTTTCATGGTAATCAAATGATCCACCTAATCCATGATTAGGATGTCCATCTTTCCCGTGAATCAAATGTATGAAAACCACCACAGTGCCCAAGTTTTTCTCTATGAAGGACCATTTTTTAACTTTTAACCACGTGTTAACTGAGTAAATGTGAGACCAAACTGGCATAATAAATAATAAAAAGATCGTCTTTTTCATCGTCTCCCTTTTTCTTTGCTTACCTTATACAAATTATTTGGGAAATTTAACTATGGGTTTGTTCTGCTTTGCAGTTTGCACCGTCTTAGCCTCTCAACTTCACAATATTATTTTTGTGCAACCGCTTGCACCATTTGCGTCAAGAATATTTTTTTAATGCAACCTATATGGCGCACAGTCTTGGACCTCTTGGTCACATTGGTCAGGAGATCTTATGATGTGCTGAGAGAACACATAAACCATAAGAAGAGAATTAATTAGACTGCCAAATTAGCTTAAGTGAGGATAAGAATCTCCCTGCAGGCCTGCACACATATGGCAATTTCCTAATTTCTATCTAATGTCTGTTTTGGTGGCATTTATCATATGTAACCGGTTCAAATTTCAAACCCAGTGTACTTTGAACAGTGCATAAGGATTTGGTCATACACATTTAATGGGAAGTTTCTTATAATGAGATCATTAACTTCTTACAAACCGAAACTTTTATAACATGATGAGACCAACTTATCAACAATACTAGTCGATAATGACTAGGGCTGCACAACCCGCCCGTACCCGCTAAACCCGTGGGTCTTTTGTCCATACCCGCCCGTTGTGGGTGCGGGGTTGGTTAAGAAAAAAAAAAACCGATGTCTGTGGGCGCGAGGTTGGTTTTAGGTCATACCCGCCCATACCCGCCCGAAAAAACCGCTCAATATACACCGTTGATTACAAATGCAATCCTTCACCGGCCTTGAGAAGTTCAGCTCGCTCCCTAGACCACCTCTTTTGTCCCTTTCTCTGAGAGACTTCACGTTTTCAATGGTTGTTGGTGTCTTGTGTGTGAACATATCCATAGAGGTGCCAATTTAAGAGCTGACCTTCTTAACGTTCGGAGATTTCTTTACCATCAAAAATAAAACAGGTAAGCGTATTCGATTTGCTATCACTATAATTAGTCGCACGCGTCATGAAATATATTAAAGCGGACTCCATGGATTGTAATCTTGAAAATTTCAATGTGGTGCGGCAGATTATAGCGAACTCCTCCTGATCGGTATATCTAATTTTTGGATTATATCTAATTATTGCGGGTTTAAGCGGGTTTAAACCCAAACCCGCCCTACCCGCAGCGGGTGGGTAACAAAACCCGCCCGCTGTTTGTGGGTGCGGGGTTGGTTATGAAAAAAAAAAAACGCAGCCTGTGGGTGCGAGGTTGGTTTGAGCTTATACCCGCCCATACCCCCATGTGCAGACCTAATAATGACTGGATTTGAATCTTAGCTATATCAACATTACAATCGATAATGCACCAATTCAAGATATTTGGCGTTTCTAAATCTTGAATTCCTCAAATGCCATGACATTCGAATATTCACAGTTACCTCTTTGGTGTTTATTTTTCTGTATCATCTCATATTAATAGTTACATGGAATCAGAACTAATCGTATTACTATGCACAAGTAGTTCGGTTTCAGTAATCATGACCAAAAGGAAATTCCAGTATTGGTCAGATGAAATTTATCATCCTTAAAATCGACTCAGTAAATGTTCTATTTATCCAACAAATCCAATTAGAGATTAGATTTTCTTAGATTAATGGTACAATTTTCGATCATCAATGAATATTATATGTATAGATTAGATTTTTTTTTTTTTTTTTTGCTCTTGCATTACCATATTTATAATTTAGTAGGATCACAATTAACCATTTGGCCTACTAAAAATTACTCCCTCCGTCCCACTAATAAGTGACCTAGTTACTTTTAGATTTTGTCTCACCATTAAGTGACCTATATCACTAAATAAGGAGATATTCCTAAAATTATTCTTTTATTTGATTATAAGAAATATAAGAAATATGCATAATTTGATAGTTATGTTTATATTCGTTACGTATGTGTTTTAAAATGCTTTTCAATGCTATGAAGTTTGCGAACATCCGTGGTGTAGTTTGATAGATAAATCATTTCAAAATTTCACTATTTATTATCTATAAGGGTATAATTGTAAAAAACGCTTAAAAATATTTTTCCTCGCTTGCGCTTAAAAATCGTCTAAACTCAACCAGGTCGGCTTAATAGTGGGACGGAGGGAGTATCAAATACCGTTTATATTTCCGAGTGGTCAGTTGTGATTCTGCCGGATCACAAAATGCCCGAGGCAATCTTTTTTCCACAAGGGTCCCAACAAACGGACCATTTTCGAAAATAGTCCTTAAATCTGATCCAACATCGGACCCCCTGGTCTAACCAAGGCAGAAATACGAGTCATCTCGTATCTCTCTATTCTCATCTCTACTAGTCTGTCTTTCTTTCTTTCTTTCTTCTAGCCTTTATATAAATAACTCTCTCTCTCATTTTCTTTCCATTGTCTCTAGTCCTTTGCTCGTTTTATAACCCCCGCTCCGCTCCTCAATCTCTCTTCGTTTTCCCCCGCAAAGTGTTTAATTCTCTCTCTTCTCTCATTTTCTTGTGTCTCTCTGCAACCCCACTACCACCAAAGGTTAAAGCTGATGAACCCATAAACACCCTTCATCTTTCCCTTTTACAGTCTCTTTTTCCAGAAGAAAAAACCCATTTCTCATCTCATCTCATCTAATCTCTCCGTTTCTGTTTCGTTTTTTTCTCTTCTTCCTGTTCTTCGTGTTTATTTAGGGGTTTTCCCTCATGTGGCAATCGTGGGGGAAATCACCGGGTGGAGGAAGGATACAACATTCAGCATCTAGAAGAAATTTCTCATGTTCATCATTCAAAGATATCGAAAATCTATGTAAAAATACAGAAACAGATCAACAACAACACCAGCAACAAAATCCTCATCAATTAAAAACCAAATCAGCATCTGTATTCCATAGGGTTCGTAAAGTAACATCAATCTTACGTTCATGGTCAACACCGTTACAACATCAGGATATCATCTGTTTACCAGATTCGGAACAAAAGATTGTAATCTATTTCACAAGTCTTCGTGTAGTTAGGAAAACATTTGAAGATTGTAGAAGCGTTAGATCGATTTTTAAAGGTCTTAGAGTATCAATCGATGAAAGAGATCTATCAATGGATGGTACATTTTTAGAAGAATTAAAGGGTATTTTTGGTAAGAAATTAACATTACCTAGGGTTTTCATCGGTGGGAGATATATCGGTGGAGCTGAAGAGATTAAACAATTACATGAAAATGGTGAATTGAAGAAGATTATTGAAGGATATCCAGTTCTTGAATCTGGGGTTTGTGAGTGTTGCGGTGGTTATAGATTTCTTCTTTGTAATCAATGTGATGGTAGTCATAAATGTTATACAGAGAACAAAGGTGGTGGTGGGTTTCGCAGCTGTTCATCTTGCAATGAGAATGGTCTCATCAAATGCTCTTTCTGTTCTTCGGTATCTCTCTGATACACTGAATCAAAAACACCCAAAGACTAGGGGTAATATCGTCATTTTATCTTTCCTCTTTTTTCATTTAATTCTAACATTTATGTATGAGATGAGAGGGAGTTTAATTTGATCTTTTAATTTTTCTTTTTAGGATTTTCATAATATGTATCCAGTTCTATTTCTTCTTGGTTTATGAATGTGAATGTGGATTGTCTGGTAGAGAAGAAGAAACTTGACCATTTTTTTTTTTTTATATATAATTTTGATTAATTGAAATAGGAAATTATCAATCAATTATGTGTATAGTTATTAGATCTTGATATATTTTCTCACATGCAAGGTTTTGTGATTAAGTTCTTGAATAATTGTGTTAACATGCATGATGTGATTCTTTCCATTTTCTAATAGATTTTGTGTAGTTAGTTAATAAGAGGTCCCATTCCCATATATGGACATTTTGTTGGCTATTATGAAATATTGCTCTCTGGCACTCTGGCTCCTCCTTAATTTGCCTGACATTGTTTCTAGAAACTGCAACATAACCGTGAATGCTGAATTCTTAGAGGCCCTAGAGTTAGGAGAGTCACATGCTTGGAAATTTCAGGCGCCACTTAACCTGGCAACACATTCAGGTTGCCTGAGATCATTCAGATGGTTGTGAGTCTTGTGACCTTAGTTTATGTTTTGTTGACTTGTGACTCTCAAAAACGTGGGATGTGGAGGATGCCCCACACCTGAAATGTTGCTTGTTAGTTTGGAAGACAAAATTATGAGGAAAAAAAAGGTGTGGGCACGTGAAGAGTTGTTATGCTGTGAATGCGATGAGACTAGAGAAAAGAAGAAGCTCATGGGTTTTTGTTTGTTAAGTTTTGTTTTGTCAGTAATATAACGTTGGTGTTAGTAGTGTGTTACCTGTCTGTCTCTGGGTCCAGCACATATGGAGTGGATTACAGATAAAGTCATCGATGACCCGATAGCGTGAAGGTCTGATTTCTTTTTTATAATGTGGGCTAGGATTTGTTGACGGTGGTGGGGCGACGACCTTGAGCAAGTATCCGAAGTTAGAGGGCATTGCCTGGTTTAGGAATCGGATATTCGCATGGTTTGGGTGGTGTTTAATTCCCAACTACTGTGTTTTTGTACCGCTGTCTAAGACTTTTAAGTTGCGTAGGATTACCATGTTTAGCAACGATATTTCGAAGGTGGGATGATTTTTTAAAGTCTAAAAGTGAATTATTAGTGTACTTACTGATATGTCATAATTTCAACCATGAAAGGCAGGTGCGATTAGGTAGGGTAATTATGGAGATTAATTCTACCAGTACTCATTATAATGAAGGAAAGGGAAGGGATGATTACCAACTAATATTGCTATAAGTAAGTTAGTTGGGTTTCACATGGGGGTTGTCTAAAATAGGATTTTGGATTCCTTAAAAAGGTACTTTTTGGTGTTCTAGTTGTGCTCCCAATTACAGACCACATGCTTCTGCAGATGTGATTTCTCAACTTAATTTTGTTGTTTTGAACTAATCAGGTTGTTTAGCTGTTGATTAGGTCGTTTCATGTAAGCATCTCAAGGCCGTTTCATGTGTGCAACACTGCAACTTGCAAACAAATAAAATACACTGAACGCTGGCGCAACAAGCTTAAATTAGACGCGTTATCAACTGCCAGAATTTACCAACTGTACCGACTTTACATGAAGCAGTTTTAAACGGGTAAAAGTAGATTCCGACAGCCTAAAACGTAGTAAAATGTCTGGTAAAATCAGTTACTTCTCTGCCATGCGTCAAGTAGAAGAGGACGGATAGGTCAATTAGTGTGTGCTCTGCCATGAGTCAAGTGGAACAACACAGATAGGTCTATTGGCGTGTACCTGTTTACATTATGTGGAACCTGTTTCTTGGCTATCAGACGTATGTATGCTAAGACCAAATTGGGAATCAAAAGTCAAGAACATACAAAGACATTAAAATCCAGTTGAAAAGTAAAGGATTACAGAATGCGAGAAGTTTGGGAAATCTCACAAAATAGAGTTCAGCGCTCTTTCACTGTGTGTGTGTACTGTCCCCCCACCACATATTGAATTCCGAGGCTGTTGTTCTTCGTTCTTCGGTTCCATTTTGTTTTATGGGCTTGGCAATGCTTGGTTAACCATTTAATATAGAATCTTAACATAGGATTATAACTCTTTTCCATGAGGACGGATAATCGGATATGCTGCTGCTTCATTTTGTTTGTTTTGATGGGAAGGATATGCTGCTTTACATGTGATCCGTTTGACTCGATGACGGCTCTTAATTTCTCGTATTATAAAATTGCAAAAAAGAAAAGAAAAAGAAAAAATATTTTTCTAATTTCACAAATGCTCTGCACGTTTCATTTTAACAATAATGAAATTGTATTTTAATAAAGTGTCACACTTTCAATTTCATATTTAAGAAAGTGACACCGTTTTATTCCGAATTTATTAAATGCCATACTTTGACCTTTTTCATCACGACGGTTAACTGCCGTTAGTGTAAACATTTCATTAAATCGCCCATACAAAATGTCATTCAAGCCCCTGAATCAGTTAACTGGGAACGAGTTAACCAGTGATTAAGTTGAGAGTTAACTCGTGACTCAGCGCACATGAAAAAAAAAAGTGCAACATTTGGTAACAGTCTGAATACACGTGGCATGAATCTGAGGAAAAAAATCGACGACCCATATTTCACCCCTATCATAACAGTTTTATTCATCACCTTCAAGCTGTATATATAACACTAAAGAGCCATAAATTTTCTACACCCAAATTGCTTCAAAAGTTCAACAAATTTTCTACAACTAGCTTTTCAGTTACACATAAAAATGAGCAAAAGGGTGATAAACTCTCCAAGTAGTAATAGTTGCAGTAGCAGCAACAACAACAAAGTTAGAGAGCAAACAACCCTAAATCTATGTTCAACATGTGGACAAGGAAGCCATGAGTCTAAGGTTTGTCCCTGGATGTATTCTAGATGCAAACAAGTACCTTTTAATGGTATAAGAGATCTACTAAGATCAAGCACAAGTGAAACAGATGGAGAAATGTTCTTGAAGTGTTCAAATCCTACCTGCTCCTACTTTGAATGGTTTGATTCTTCTATTGATCCAGTCAAACCCAAAATCATCAAGCTACCAAAAGAGAATTGTTGCCATGCGTGTGGAGAAGAAAACCATTGTTACAAAGAGTGCTCACCGCATAAGCAAGAACGCTACAAAGATCACTTCAAATCAACAATGCATATGAGAATATGCAAAAATGATCACAACAAGAACAGTGCTTCCCTGATTTGCACAAATTGTGAAGCTTTTAAATGGGTTTTAGATCACGTTTGAATAGCTGCAAAAAACAGGGTTATCTATTCGAGTTTCCATCTCAATGTTATACCTAAGGAACTTGAAAAAACTCTTAACATGTAATCTGAAAACTACTTTAGCTAATAATAGCATTTCCATTCATATTGAAGTCAGATCATAATATTGTATCATCAAAACCCATCAAAATAAAATTGATTTTTGGTATATATACATGTCCGCACTTAATCGACGTCTAAAGCAACAAAAAGAAACCTAACCAAACTCCGATGTTTGTCACACACACACACACACACACACACACACACACACACACACACACACACACACACACACACACACACACACACACACACACACACCTTTGCTTTACCCCTTGCGGTCTAGTTTCAGCTGATCTTTACTAGTGAAGGTGCAGTTTGCAGCATCATACTCACTGCTTGGATTGAATCCAGTTGTATTTTTACCAACATCACCACAAACACAGGTTCTCTTGTTGTGACCACTAGTAGATCCACAAATTTCACACTTCCTTTTCTTCACCACAATTTCAGGTTCATCATAATTTTTCTTCCTCTTCTTTGTTGGTCCTCCAGCTTTTCTTTGATGTGGAGGAGGTTTAATGTTAATGCCCATGTGTGGCTGCCAGAAGAAGAGAAAACAAAGTTAAAGTAATGAAACCCTTAAGTGTTTGTTACTTATAAATAGGGAATCTATAAAAATAAGAATATAATAACTTAAAAAGTAAATGCATCACATTCAATAAAGTTTATAAATGCACCTTACCTTCCCATACCCATTCAGCTATGTCTTCTACTATAATGACATTACAAGATATTCATACAAACCTTCACATGTTTTAAAAGTTGTTTTCCATTTATCTCCTTCACGAATATGATACTGTGCAGATCAAGTTTAGTGAACACCTTGGAACCAACATGTATATCAATCATATTATCTAATATTGGAATTGGAATTGGAAATCTGTACGGAATTGTGATTCTATTTAAAGCTCCACAATCAATACACAATCTTCATCCCCCATCTTTCTAATCAGCTAAAAAGTTTGGAATAACACAAGGGATCTTGCTTAGTCTGATCAAACCCTTTTACCAACAAACCATCTACTTTTCATTGCAAAATTTCATGTATTTTGGGTCTCAATCGATAATGCGCATGATTTGGAGGAGAGGTTCCTAGAATAAAATCTATTTAAAGTTGTAGATCATGTAAAAGGAGTTAACAATTAGGTAGCTCATTAGTAAATAAGAATCAAAATTTTTAGAGCAACAGTTGCATCTTTTCCAGAAATAATATCATGGGCCGGTTTAAAGTCTTCATGAGAATTGAGTGTATGTGTGTGTACTTTTTTTGATAGTAGAAGCTACTATAACACTACTCTTTTTATCATTGAGTTCTTTGAAACTGTAGTAGATTCAGAAGGAATTAAAGTCTTTATTTTTCCATCATGAAAGAAGTATGTGTGTGATCTTGTAGCAATTGTAAACTGCTCGAATATCATAATGCCTAAGTCTTCAGAGAGAGGACGCATAAAAGTCATGTTGATAACATCACACATAACAGAGTCTTCATACCCAGTAAAAGTTCACGAGACATTGATGTGTAATATCCTGATAAGTAAATCCATTAACCCAACCAACTGAATAAGGATTAGGATTTGGAGTAACTGGTGGTCTCAATTTCTTTCCCCGAGTCCGTTTTTGCTCCCTTTCTAAAAAAAATCCTCCAACAATTGGTGGTAAAATTTATGTGTGGAGTTTTTAATTAGATCCTTATTTATGGGGTTTTATATATGTGGCAAAAATAATAATATTTTACTCATAAACCATCTCCAATGGCGTGGGTCTTATTTTGAGGGTTTGTTACTTCGGATAAAGAATAAAATTGATTCTTTTTTTCTATCGGTTTAGAAATTTTATTTAGAAATAAAAATTAAAAAAATAGCTAAAGAAATGACATGAAGGTCATTCAAAAGGTCTAGATAAGACTTTCTCTAAGACCTTTGTATTTATTTTGACCCCTTCCTACTTTTTAGGACCTACTGAATGAAGATGAATTTGATTAAAATGAGGGTATAAAATCATATGCGTCACAGAAATATAAAATTCTCACCTTCTGGTGGATATGCTCTTAGAGACGGAGGAAGTAGAATCTTAACATAGGATTATATATAACTCTTTTCTTGTACTCTCTCTCTTTTCTTGTACTCTTTTCTTAACATAGGATTATATATAACTCATTGAGCAAAACAATACTCTCTCTCTTCGTGTATGACTCTCTCTCTTTCACCTGTTTTTCAAGTATCTAATACCACCTTTTGGGATGGAGTTTCCCAAAATAGGGACCTGAAAACTACTATCAATACCAGATTTATTACCGTTATTTTTACCGTTATATCTCTGCAAACCAACCTGATTGATCGGAATATGATCTGGAACAAAAAAAAAAACCCAATTTGATACAAACCTAAACCCATACTTGTTGGATGTTTAATCCTTAAGTCTCTTCCATCCAAGCAAATGTTCTACAACTTTTTCGACCTCTTTTAAGCCCCCGTTACCGAAATTCCTGCAACTCACTGTTTCACTTTTTCTTAGCTCCAGAGAAGTTTTTGTACACCATTTGAAACTAGCAGACACCTAGACTCAAAGTTACCAAGATACTAAAAACAAAAGAATCACAAAAGAAGACACAAAAGACTCATAGAAGATATAAGGAAGACCCAAAGACACCTCTCTGGAACTAAGGCACCGTTATTCCTTGTTCGATAAGACCCTGTTTATCGTTGGTTAGTAAGACTCTGCCTTATCCTTGTCTGTGCTACTCCCTGACATCTGTTTCTCCCTTTCCTGAAAAAAATCATAAAGAGGGAATCAAATTTTTTTTCGAGTTTTTTTGTTGTTGTGTTTTTCTTTGATTGTCCTGGAAGCTTTGTGAAAGTTTTATGCAAAAAGAAATATTTCAAGTGAATCAAATCATGATTTGAGAAAATCTTAGGTTTATGCGGAGGGGATATTACCAAATGATTCTTTGACAAGAACATACTTTTTTCATCTTCCAGCCTTTTGACATGTTCAGAAATAGTCTTAATTGTAGTTGCAGGAAATCCCACACTACACCCCTCACTAGAATTTACTCAACTAATCCATTTGAAGATGAATAACTATAGATTTTATTGATTATTTTCTTGAAATGTTTACAAAGGAAGATAGAACAGAGCTAAAGAAATTACAATCACTCTAATTTTCTCTCTCCTAATGACTTGCTTAACAATTCAAAAAGAACTCTCTCCACCACAGACTTACTCACCCCTTTATATAGGGTAGTACACAGTGGATGATGGTAGGCCTTCGAATGGGGTTATTTTAGCCTACGAATTATACCGCAAGTGCACGGCGTCTATCAGAGACGTGGCAAGTACGGGTCGAACCACAGAGACTTGTGGTGCTTAAGATGATCTAATGGCTTCCTTAACTGAATTTCAGGTGATAATGTGGCACAAATATGGTTGTTTAGTGTGTCGAAGCGACCGAGTTTGAGTTGAAGTGACTCTAAGCTAAGGTATCTAAATGGATTGTAACAATGTGGAAAGCGCCAGGGTGGTGAATCCACCTCTAGTCCTATGCTAAGGCTAACCAGACTCCATTCATGTCTTATACCTCCTTTGAAGGCCTCGGGTGGAGGTATTCTTTAGCAAACTATCCTAATTTACTCCTAGTATAACTTGTCTTTTCACAAGACAAATTATCACAAGCTTATTTGGTTGTTGGCTAACTAATCACTCCTAAAGCAATTCAACCATTGTCTCTAATTCATTCCTAGTATAGTTTGTCTTATCACAAGTACAAACTATCACAAATGCAATTGATCCATACAAAGATACAATCACTCTTCTCAATTAAGCATAACAAGACACAAATTTTGATTTGGATTAACTTAGCATATGAACAGGGGTTTCATCAAACACCCCGTCGATAGAATTAGAACATACTAAGATAATTAAACTACAAATTATACTAAGTTTGTGCTCTCGCTAGCCTGTGCATGAGTTTCAAACATCCACAGTTTCCTCTATTTATACATGCAAAGTATCAAAACCCTAATTCCTTTTTAATTCGAAAATAAAAACAAACCCTTTTACCCATGCTCTCGATTCATCATCTCTCTTGTCAATTCAACTCTGAGTGATGCTTGCTTGATTTGATGAGAAACCCTAGCTCTAGTTGTCTCTAACCTAGCTTCTAGGGTATGGAGAAGCTATGTTAGAGACATCTCGAGACAGAGTGATGGAGCGGCTGTTGCAGGGATGGTTGAGGTAGGAGATGGTGGAGATGGCGTTGCAGAGCTTGGTCGGGGAAGAGGAAGGTGGAGCTCTGCAAGCTCTGTCGGGGGATGAAGGAGAGAAGAGAAGAAAGAGAAGAGGAAGAGAGAAATGGGTAAGGTCGACTAGGGTATAGGGTATGTGATTTTTGTTTTGAAGCAGGTGCATCAGGGGAAGATGAGGAGGTCGGAGCGAGCGTAGGATCTAGGAGGTAATATCTGAATGGCTCAGGGAGACTCGGGGTGATCTGGTGTTGAGCGGGAGCAGCAAAGTGTGATGTGCATGAAGGAGCGACCGTAGGATGTAGTCAAGGAGATCTCAACGGCTCGAAATGATGGACTTGGATCCGGCCGTGGGTCGGAGATGGATAGCTCGAGCCCATGTCTTGTAGATGAGTTGCTACTTGTTGGGTTGCAAAAAGCTTTGGCTTTCGCTCCATAGACGCTTGTCTCCCATTCTTTGCTCTTTTGGCTCCTCAATTTGTCCGAGCTTTATTTATTACCTAAAAACACAAAATTAATTAATACAAATATTTATTCTTGAAAACAAGGAAAACACGTAACTGGGATAATATCCGATTTCTAAGCGCAAAAGATGAGTAAAATGCCAATAAAAAGGTGTATAAATATGCACTATTTGGCACTCATCAAATACCCCCAAACATGAATTTTACTTGTCCTCAAGTGAAACAAAATGAAGAAATCCTAACTATACCCCGTCGCAGTCTCTCGAATGCATTTAGCGTATGCACTAAGCCTTTAAACCCCTAGGTGTCCCTAGTGGACGAGTTGTAGTCTCGTGAGGGTTTACCGTGAGGTGTACCCACAAAACCTTCTCCAACTTCGTAGTGTAAAAGAGTCTCAAGCCTCCAAGAAGCTATGAGGACATAGAGTTTCGCATGCTAGTAACAAGAAGTTAGAACTATCAAAGAACGCATTCTCATCCTTAAGTGCCGAGCGAGAAGTAACCATACCATATGAAAGAATTCGGATTCGATTGTGATCATAAGCCTCGACTTCGCCTCACTAATAGGGTTTTATGATAATTGCACTCAAAAAGATCGCTTTTTAGTCTCTCATGTGTGCAGCGGAATAAAGAGAGAAATCTTGCACACGTTGTAGGTAAGAAGGATAACCTTCCGAAATAATTTCTGGAGACTCCACAGAAGTGTGGACAAAAAGAATCTTTTTCTGATGATCTATAAGAAAGGAAATCAACCATTAGCAAGGGGTGGGAGTACTCACTTACCTTCTCACCCGATCGGCAATTAATATCACTCTCTCAGCATTCATAGAAACGTCTTCAATCTTCGGTCTTCGGTCTTCAAATGTTGATGACGAACTTATGAACTTTACAAAAACTTGACAACAATTTTTTTTTTTAAGTGCATGAAATGAAAAATAATAATACAACTTTTTTTTTTTTTTTTTTTTTTTTTTTTTTTTTTAACTTGGAATGAAAATAACAATAAGACTCAATTTTTTTTTTTTTTTACACTTGTCTTGATTTTACAAACTTCATTAATTCTCATTGGGCCGACCGAGCGAAGCGAGGGAGGACCTTTATATGGTCACTTTTTTGTCAATAGTAAGTGATCAATTAACACAAAAAGATTGGATTTTGGTGTCCCAAATTGATTTCAATCGACAATGAAATGACTAAAGAGCCCCTCCGTGTTTCAATTTCTCACAAAAACTACCGTAAATACAACACAAAATGAAGGTTAATCGCGTAATTTAGCCTACAGGAAAAAAGGACACGGAGGTTGGAATACTTTTAATTGTTGAGGGGTAGTTCCGTAAAACAGAGGTAAAGTGACTTGAAGGTTGCGGGTTCAAATCCCGCCCACCTCTTTTGTTTTTTTTTTTGTTTTTCTTTTTCCTTTCTTTTTCTTTTCCATTCTTCTTCCTTCTCATTCGTTTTTCCTTCTTTGTCCCCAAAATCCAACAGAGAATCTCTAAACCCCAATCTCTTCTCCATTAAAATCATCTCTGATTACCTCCGTTTCCGAACAGAGAAGATAGATTGATTGATTCACATAAACCCTGAACAATTTATAGATACGAATCAAAACCCTAGACTAAATTTTACTCAGAAATATCTTCGTGTACCTCTCCTGCTACCACCATCACCACCACCCGTTTTATGGATTCTTCACTGCCTATCTCTCTCTCTCTCTCTCTCTCGATTAATCTCACGGTCTCCCGGTTTCACCCAATTCGAATTGATCCAGCACGAAGACCAATTTAGGGCTCTTGAAGAGATGATGATGATTAGGGTTTCTTCAGAAACCCGAGAAGACAATTGAAGTAATCTGGAGTGATTTTGAAACTAAAGAAGAAGAATTAAAAAATGGGTGTTGATATTTGAGTTGATTGAGAGTCTGCTGGAAGATACAATTGAGCGATTGCAGTATTGCTCAAAGTTGTAACTCGTCGTGGTCAATCTCTTTCTTCTTCTTATGAATCTGTAAGTTGTCTACCCCAGTAATTTTTCTGGAAACTGTAATGTTGAGATTGATTGTGATTACTAAATTTGTCTATAATGGAATTCATTTTATGTTCAATTTTACATAATCCATCAGAGAAGTCAACAGAATATAAAACCAGAGCATTATCTGCTGCAGAAGATGATGATAAGGAAAATCCCATCAAGCTGGTCACTAGAGGGTTTATTGGAAAGAATGAGAGCGATGATACTGGTGACGCACATATATCATAATTTGTGGATGAAAATGATAAGCAGGTTGCAAATGAGAATAAGGTATTTTGTACAATTCTTTTTGTTCTTTTGAGTGTCTCAAGGTGGTGCCTGCTATTTGATAGGGTGTAGAATACATCCTATTTACTATCTATTGTTTATGCTTTCTTTGCTATTTTTCGTGTAAATTATGTATTTTACGCTTGTTTTGAGTTTTATAGCTACTTTGGAGTCGCACGGAGGAAAAGAAGAAGAAATCACCCAATTGAGCCAAAAGGGCAAAAATGTCATTTTACAGACGATTGATATATGGAGCCGGTTAATGTTAAGGGGCAAATCTGTTGGAGGATCACTATACGTAGCCTTGGCCCGAGGTTAAGGGGGCTGCCATCGGGTTAGCCCTTATCAAAGGGACCCAGACACTAAATAACCCCCAACCCTAAATCGAGAAGAGTTATCTTCTCCCAATCGTTCTCATTCAACCCATTTGAGAATGAGTTGTCATTTGTTGTAAGATTGAGAGTGAGATCGAGATTGAGAGAGGAGAAATTCATAGAAATGGAGAAACGGTTTGAAGGCACCGAATCGAGAGAAGGAAGGCGGTGTTTAATTTGAAAGATGGGTGAGGGTTTGCTTGAAATCAAGAGAAGAAGAAATTCACGAGAATCGTTGCCATTAATGGTGTTCTTGAGGTTCGAAGTAGAAATTAGGGTTTGATGTCACATAGAAGAAGTATAGAGAAAATGGAGACGATGATGTTCGAAACCCAAAGTGAAATAGGGATGGAGACGTTCTTTGCTCTACGAGTTGATGAGAAGGAACCGATGGAGCTTCCATTGGATTCAATTCCCGGGTGTTGTGTGGAGAAGAACCGAGAGGACCGAGAAGAAGGAGAAGTCTGTGGTTTTGGTTTGAGACAAAGATTACATGGTCATGGTGGGTTTGATGTGAAGATGGTATTTGAAGATTTGAGATGGACAAATAGGTCTCGATAATATGGGGGTTACCAGTCCGATGGTGGTGATGAAATTGCTGGTGATTGCCATGGCTTCGGTGGTCTTTATTACGGGAATACTTTGGAATGAAGCTATTGAGTCTGAGAATGCTGGAGGTGGCGATGAGCGATGTGGTGCTGATGGTTTGAATGAAGGGTTATATGAACTGAAGTTGAAATGGCTCACATTTGCGAGTGGTTTGATGATACTCGGGTTGCGGTGAAATGCGGTTCTAGATGCTTCATTGCGGGTGGAGATGGATGCCAAGGATATTGCAGTAGGCTCAAGTTGTGCGAGTCGAAATTGAATGTGGTGGCGCCTGCTGCGAGGATGGAGATACTATTGAGTGGAAGCAATGGATTGAAGGCTGCGGGTGAAGCCGTAGTTCGGGTTGTGTTGCGGCTGATTTGTGACAATGGGTCTTGAGCGGCGGAAGGCAATGAGAGCTATCTTTCTTGTGATGGCTAGTTTGGGTTGTTGTTTGATTGAGCTGCAGTGGGAATGATTTACTGGGCCACGGATGGGGAATTGCGGGTGGTTGAAATGACTGAGAGCTTTAGGCACAGGGGTTTATGAACCGAAGTCACGAGAAGTGGTTGCAACAACATGTGTTGTTGACTGGAGTGCAAGGCGATGGCCGCAATACACGAGAATTAAGAAAGACAGAAGAAGGTGATTGAGCCAATGGTGGAGGTTATGTGTGTGTTGCGGGAATGGTGAAGTGTGGGTGCAATGCCTTGGTTTGAATGGCAGTTGAATGAGGAGCAGGATCTAAAACTCAAGGTGCTTTAAGCATGGATTTAAATGGTTCTGCAGTTGATTTGTTGGCAGTGTGCAGGAGACTCAGCCATCATGGTTGGAAATGAGAAGAAGACAGGGCCATCTTGGCCGTGATTACTTTGGCCTGTGCAAAGTGGCCTGGCTAGGACCAGTCAGCCGAGTTAGCTAGCTGACTCGGTTCTGACTCAGTGACTCACCCCTTGACCCGCTGACTAACAGTTGACTGACGGTTAACCACTTTGACCGTTAGTCCTAACGGAGGACTGACGGAATATTCCATCGAATATTCTCCGACGGGACGAAATTTTCAGCGGCCCGTGCGCGACTATTCCGGCCACAATCCCAGTTTTCCGGAGAGCCAAAAATTCCAGAATTTTCTATGGACTTCTCTCATGGGTGTGAAGACTTGGGCTAGGAATTGGATGGAGAATTGGACTCAAATTTGGAAAGAGAAGGTGGAAGAGTTGAGAAAAGCTTGGATTTGGAAATTGAATTGCAAAAGAAAAGGATTCTATTCCTTGGAAGATTTGGAGAATATTGAAGCCTATAAATAGAGAAGTTTTCTACAACCTCTACACACATCTCTACACACACAATTCTTTTCTTTTCTTATTCTTTGTGTGAACTTTTAGCATGAGTAGCTAATAATTTTATTATTGATTGAGGATGAATTCCTAGTTCTTAATTTATGTTTTGAGTTTTTGTTTTCAATTCTATCTTGAAGTTTTTCACATGATTATCGTTTGTTTTTACTATTAGGAATGATCTTAAAGACATTCATGATTGATTGATAGATTGTTTGGGTGGCCAGCTAAATTGATTTGTCGATTTAATCTAAAGCTAGTGAAAGTTAGGGGATAAGTAATCGTTTCTTGACTCTTTACATAAGTAGCAAACACGAGACCTTGCGGAGGGATTCCGTGGAGCAATTGTGTGTGAAAACAACGTTAGCAAGTAGACCTTGATCTAAGAGTCTAACTACTAATATTAACCTAATAAGTTCATGAATCTTAATGCGTTTATTTAAATTACATCTAGAGTGAGCTACTACTAGGTGGTTTGGTAAATAGAATCCGGTAGTCGAGAACTTCCGTGTCCGGTGATACAAGGGATTTAGGGGTTTAGCACTGAGCTAGCTGCTTTACCTACGGTTGGTAATAATCTGTGACTAATAACAAGTAGAAAAGAACATAACTTTAATCATTGTTTCGTAACGAAGAAGGATTCCTTGATCTTGTCTCTCTTATTGCTTTCATCTTTATTTTTTAATTGCTTTGTTTATTTTATTTTACTTTTTACACCCCCCTTTCGTGACAATTTTTACAACTAGAATCTCGTGCTCCTCGTGGGATCGACCTTGACTACCCTATATTACTAGTTAATTAGGTAGTAAAGTATTAATTAATTTGTTGTGGTTACGACACGCATCAAATTTTGGCGCCGTTGCCGGGGAGCAAATGGATGATTTTAGTTGTTTTTTATTTTTCTTTTTGCTTTCATCTTGCTTTGTTGGATTCTATACCGTATCTAACTTAAGTTTTTGAATCTTATTTCGGGTATCGGTTTTCCATGTACGGTGGACAAGAGCAAGCATATTACAACAATCAATACGGTTTTCAACCTCAACATTATGACAACTTCCAACCATCCTTAGGATACAATCAAAACCAATATTTTGGCTATGATAAATTTTCTACGAACCTTATGGATATTCTCATACATATCAACAACCTTATGACGGGTATGTAAGTGGACAATCACATGGATGGAAGGATAGTTATGCATCTAACAATTTGTTTTCTAGTAATGTGCGGACAGAGAATTTGGAATATACTCCTCTTCATCGTGTTTTTCCTTCACTTTTTCCAAAAGAGGAGATACAGTCTAGAAACTCTATCAACAAAGTGGTAAGCGTGTGAACGTCGGGGAAACTTGCACGAGAAATTATACAAATTGGAGGATGATGGGGACTCGGAAGAGCTTGTCGCAGAAATTAGTAGGACCATTCATATGGAACTTAAACGACGTCTAGATAAAGGTAATGAAACCGATGATGATTCTTATTATGGTGAGTCCGAAAGTGAAGATGATTGTGTTGAAAAGGACCAACCTTTGGAGACTTTTGATGACGCTAGTGTAGCTTACTCGAGCCTTGATCTTAATAATGATCAAGAACCTATTCAAAAGGTAGAGCTTGAAGATGATGCACTTAGTGCTTGGAAAAAATTCCTTAGGGAAAGATATGAGTCCGCGGAAGTGTATGAACGTTGCAACAATGAGGAAGTTATTCCAACTCCGGATCATAATAACGATCCTTCACCTATTCAAAAGGAGGAGATTGGGTGTGACTTGCCTATTGTTGTAAACGGTGTAACACCCTCACAAGAAGATCTTCCAATTTATACCGAGGAAGATTATATGAGAGAAGAATGGCCCGATTCCGATGATGAGAATGTTGAAGAGATGATACTAGAGGATGAAACCACATTCATTGATTTTGTGGAAGACCCAATTGAACTTGCGAATGATTTTAATGATGCCGAGACTTTGGTTAAGGTAGAAAATGACGAAGAATGGTTGCAAGGTTTAATAGAGGACCACGATATACAAGAGGTAAGTAATTCACTCGAATTTTTTTAAGGATGAAGAGGATTCTATAATACAAGAAATTGTGCAAAGTTTGTCTAATCCTTTGCATATTGATTCTTCTCCTTTACCTCTTATTGGTTTGAATGTATGTGCTTCGAAAGTATTTTTGGATGATTTTGTTTCTAGATATCCACCATTGGAAACACTTGATTCTAACACTATGCAGGTTTGCCAAGAGGAACACATGGAAGTTCCCAAATTCTATGTTCTTTATACACTTCCGAGTGTGGACGAGAATAAGTGTGGGGGAAATTTCTATCGAGCGATAATTTCACTATTGTTTTCTTGTGCTAATATTTGTATGGAGTTATTGTTTGCAAAACAGGTATTATGGGTGGATCCTCAAATTTTCCGATTGTTAGTATATGGGGAATGAATCTTACAAGAGCTAAGTCGGGCCGTCGACTTTAAAACAAGCGCTTAATGGGAGGCAACCCATCGGTTTTGTATTTCTTATCTTTTGCTTTTTTTGTTATTTCTTTTTCTTATTACATATCATGTTAAAATTTCCCACCTTGACTTGACTAGGAGGATTCAATTACATTGAGGACAATGTAAGGTTTAAGTGTGGGGGAGTGGTTAAGCATGTTTTTAAAACAAAAATTACAAAAAAAAAAATAAATTAAAAAATTAAAAAAAAGAAGAAGAGAGTTTTACTTTAAAAACTCCAACTTTGAAAGATTTTAGAGTCACTAGCATATTTCTAGGTATGTTTACATAGAGATTTTGACCGACATAATTGAACTTGGAAATGTTAGAGAATTACATTCGGATTTCTTGCTTGTTAGAGTGTTAAATAATGGATTTAATCATGCCGGTGATGCGAATTTGGTGCAGGGAGAAAGGCGTTATTAGAGTTGCTGATCAATCATTAGTGGAGACTACCCGTATTCATATCATGTGAGGCACCGACCAGAATTTTTCCATCTACTAAAGAGCTTTCTTGTGAGTGTGTGTCACCGTACGTTAATTCCGGGTAGAATGGTGAGCTACCCAACCTCCCACCAATAGAAGCACTACTCTTTGATCTCTTGAGTGCTAATTTTTTCAATCATGAGGGTGACGTCTATAGATGAAAGCCACCTTCTTGTAGTTCGATTTGCAGTTAGCACCATTCTCTCTCACGACAACAACGGATCCATAGAAACATTCATCATCAACAAGGAGCGACATCAAAATCTACAAGGAAAGTTGGAAAAGTTTAAGGTTTACAAGCAACGGAATGAGAAAAGGAGCAAATTTCAAATACAAGTAAAGCAACACACAAATGAGCGGATTTTTACATATATGTTGAAGACTTACAATACAATGAGGTAATTTTATATACAAGTATGAAGACTTATTCATGAAAGCGAAGAAAATTAAAAGGTGAGAATTTTTTGAAGTTTATGATTTCAAGACGATACAAGTTGTGAAGAATCAAGTGGTAAAATACTTCTTCCACGGCCATGGTTTATTTTGTATTTAATTTCTCTTGTTTTTTTTTAAAAAAAAAAAAAAAAAAAAAAAAAAAAAAAAAAAAGAAAAGGAAAGAAAAAAAAAAAAAAAAAGAGAAAAACAAGAGAAATATTTGTTTGTTAATAAGCCGTGGGGAAGGAAAATCTATAAGGAGGTTTCAAGTGATAAGGAATTTTAAGGTACAAGAGTTAAAAATTGTCAAGGATTTATGAAATTCGAGGGTTTATCATCAATAGTTGAAACCGAAGACTAAGAAGTTAAAGACGAGGAGCGGAAGACGTTTCTATTGGATGCCGTGAGAGTGGTGTTATCATAATTGGCGATCGGATGTGAAGGTGAGTAAGTAATTTCATCCTCGATAAATGGTTGATTTCCTTTCGTAGAGATCGTCAGAAAAATGGTTTTTCAAAATATTAAAAGATGTGGGTTTTTAAAAATATTTCTAAGTTGTCCTTCCCACCATTCAACGTGTTGCGGAATTCTCTTTTCATTCCTACACTGCACACATGTGAGAACCATAAAAAGTCTGTCTTTTTGAGTGCAATTATCATAAAATCCTTTTTGGTGAGGCGGCGAGTCGAGGCGAAATGCTTATTGATCGTTTCTCAAACACGCGTTCTCTCATTATGGTGTGGTTATTTCTCACTCAACAATTAAGAACGAGAATATGTTCTTTAGTATTTCTAACTTCTTATTACTAGCATGCAGAAACTCTATGTCCTCATAGCTCTTTGGATGCTTGGGACGCTTGAACGCTTTGAAGTTGTGAGTTTTCGGTTTGATTTGCTCGAGGACTAGCAAAGTCTAAGTGTGGGGGAATTTGATAGGGTGTAGAATACATCCTATTTACTATCTATTGTTTATGCTTTCTTTGCTATTTTTCGTGTAAATTATGTATTTTACGCTTGTTTTGAGTTTTATAGCTACTTTGGAGTCGCACGGAGGAAAAGAAGAAGAAATCACCCAATTGAGCCATAAGGGCAAAAATGTCATTTTACAGACGATTGATATATGGAGCCCGGTTAATGTTAAGGGGCAAATCTGTTGGAGGATCACTATACGCAGCCCAGCCGAGGTTAAGGGGCTGCCATCAGGTTAGCCCTTATCAAAGGGACCAGACACTAAATAACCCCCAACCCTAAATCGAGAAGAGTTATCTTCTCCCAATCGTTCTCATTCAGCCCATTTGAGAATGAGTTGCCGCTGTTGTAAGATTGAGAGTGAGATCGAGATTGAGAGAGGAGAAATTCATAGAAATGGAGAAACGGTTTGAAGGCACTGAACTGAGAGAAGGAAGTCGGTGTTTAATTTGAAAGATGGGTGAGGGTTTGTTGAAATCAAGAGAAGAAGAAATTCACGAATCGTTGCCATTAATGGTGTTCTTGAGGTTCAAAAGTAGAAATTAGGGTTTGATGTCACGGAGAAGAAGTATAGAGAAAATGGAGACGATGATGTTCAAACCCGGTGAAATAGGGATGGAGACGTTGTCTTTCTCTCTCGAGTTGATGAGAAGGAACCGATGGAGCTTCCATTGGATTCAATTTACGGGTGTTGTGTGGAGAAGAACTCGAGACCGAGAAGAAGGAGAAGCATGTGATTTTGGTTTGAGACAAAGATTACAGGTCATGGTGGGTTTGATGTGAAGATGGTATTTGAAGATTTGAGATGGACGAGATAGGTCGATAATATGGGGTTACCAGTGTCCGATGGTGGTGATGAAATTGCTGGTGATTGCCATGGCTTCCGGTGGTGCTTTGTTACGTGGAATACCGGGAATGAAGCTATTGAGTGCAGAAACTGGGAGGTGGCGAGCGGTGTGGTGCGATGGTTTGAATGAAGGGCTATATGAACCAAGTTGAAATGGCTCACATTTGCGGAGTGGTTTGATGATACTCGGGTTGCACTGGAATGCGGTTCTAGATGCTTCATTGCGGTGGAAATGGATGCCAAGGATATTGCGGTGGCTCAAGTTGTGCAGGTCGAGAATTGAATGTGGTGGCGCCTGCTACTGAGGATGGAGATACTATTGAGTGGAAGAAATGGATTGAAGTCATGGGTGAAGCCGTAGTTCGGGTTGTGTTGCGGCGATTTGTGACAATGGGTCTTGAGCAATGGAAGGCAATGAGAGCTATCTTCTTTGTGATGGCTAGTTTGGGTTGTTGTTTGATTGAGCTGCAAAATGGAATGATTTACAGGGCCACAGATGGGGAATTGCGGTGGTTGAAATGATCGAGCTTTAGGCACGTGGGGTTTATGAACCGAAGTCACAAGAAGTGGTTGCGGCAACATGTGTTGTTGACTGGAGTGCAAGGCGATGGTCGCAATACCCGAGAATTAAGAAAGACAGAAGAAGGTGATTGAGCCAATGGTGGAGGTTATGTGTGTGTTGCGGGAATGGTGAAGTGTGGGTGCAATGCCTTGGTTTGAATGGCGCTTGAATGAGGAGCAGGATCTAAAACTCAAGGTGCTTTAAGCATGGATTTAAATGGTTCTCGCGGTTGATTTGTTGGCAAAGTGTGCGAGACTCGACCATCATGGTTGGAAATGAGAAGAAAGACAGGCCATCTTGGCCGTGATTACTTTGGCTGTGCAAAGTGGCACAGCTAGGACCAAATCAATTGAGTTAGCTAGCTGACTCGGTTCTGACTCAGTGACTCACCCCTTGACCCGCTGACTAACAGTTGACTGACGGTTAACCACTTTGACCGTTAGTCCTAACGGAGGACTGACGGAATATTCCATCGAATATTCTCCCGACGGACAGTAAATTTTCAAAGCGGCCGACGTCGACTATTCCTACAAATCCAGTTTTTCCTACGAGCCAAAAATTCCGAATTTTCTATGGACTTCTCTCATGGGTGTGAAGACTTGGGCTAGGAATTGGATGGAGAATTGGACTCAAATTTGGAAAGAGAAGGTGGAAGAGTTGAGAAAAGCTTGGATTTGGAAATTGAATTGCAAAAGAAAAAGGATTCTATTCCTTGGAAGATTTGGAGAATATTGAAGCCTATAAATAGAGAAGTTTTCTACAACCTCTACACACATCTCTACACACACAATTCTTTTCTTTTCTTATTCTTTGTGTGAACTTTTAGCATGAGTAGCTAATAATTTTATTATTGATTGAGGATGAATTCCTAGTTCTTAATTTATGTTTTGAGTTTTTGTTTTCAATTCTATCTTGAAGTTTTTCACATGATTATCGTTTGTTTTTACTATTAGGAATGATCTTAAAGACATTCATGATTGATTGATAGATTGTTTGGGTGGCCAACTAAATTGATTTGTCGATTTAATCTAAAGCTAGTGAAAGTTAGGGGATAAGTAATCGTTTCTTGACTCTTTACATAAGTAGCAAACACGAGACCTTGCGGAGGGATTCCGTGGAGCAATTGTGTGTGAAAACAACGTTAGCAAGTAGACATTGATCTAAGAGTCTAACTACTAATATTAACCTAATAAGTTCATGAATCTTAATGCATTTATTTAAATTACATCTAGAGTGAGCTACTACTAGGTGGTTTGGTAAATAGAATCCGGTAGTCGAGAACTTCCGTGTCCGGTGATACAAGGGATTTAGGGGTTTAGCACTGAGCTAGCTGCTTTACCTACGGTTGGTGATAATCTGTGACTAATAACAAGTAGAAAAGAACATAACTTTAATCATTGTTTCGTAACGAAGAAGGATTCCTTGATCTTGTCTCTCTTATTGCTTTCATCTTTATTTTTTAATTGCTTTGTTTATTTTCTTTTACTTTTTACACCCCCCTTTCGTGACAATTTTTACAACTAGAATCTCGTGCTCCTCGTGGGATCGACCTTGACTACCCTATATTACTAGTTAATTAGGTAGTAAAGTATTAATTAATTTGTTGTGGTTACGACACGCATCACTATTATAATATACACAGTTAAGTGATTGTCATATCGAAACTTAATCCAGGGATTTGGGAATGGAAATGATCCAACAAATTGTGTGCAAGGTTCTTTTGCATGTTATGTCCCTCATCTTATACTGTTTAGTCCTAGGAACTAGGTGCTGAACGGTAAGAAGAATTTATGGCACACACAAGTTCACCTTATAATGTTGTAACTGGCACAATAGATATATGATATCAGAAATAAAAACCAAAGTTGAATGATCTCAATTAGAGGAACGAATATCTGTAAGGAAAAGTGATATATCTTTTGTTTTTCTTCTCTGATTTTAGGGAGCCCAAGCGTATCAACAACCTGGAAAGACTATTAAAAATCGGATTCGGGAGAACGCATCACTAACAAGGTTGAAAGGCCGAGGTTCAAACAGTCTTGTCGATGCTCGAGTTCGGCATCTTAGAGATCACTTATTAGGGCAAGGGTCTACCTTGGACTTAGAGCAACTACCAATAACCCCTATTATATCAAAGAATTGCGGGTGAGGATGAAGGAAGTTCAGAGAGCTGGGATGCATCTAAAGATTCTGACCTACCAAGGAAGTAAGTCCTTGATTGTTAATATTAAACTATGGTTCTTTATGGTGGGTTATAGTTTTATCTTTGAACATTTCCTCAAAATGGTGATGAAATAGTATTATATCTCTTGGTGAGCACTTACTAAATTTGTCGTCTTATTGCGGCGCAATTGAAAAACTCAAGGCAATGTAGCAAGTTTTGGCCGAAATCAAATTCAAGATGATTGTGTCATGCGGTGATAAAGAAGCTTCGTGCTATCCTTCATTCGACGAAGAACAACTCGAGAATGCACAAGAAGCGAGAAAAATGTTCTTGACTCAACTCACAGCGAAACTCTTCCTTAAGGTCTTCATTGCCTTCCTCGTTACGCCTATCTACAGAGTACTATTTATTGAATACCCACCAAATGGAAGTTTCCCAATCAAGAAAAAACTGAGGATCCAAGTCTGTTCCACTATGCATTGTACTCAGACAATATATATGGGTTGCAGCAGTGGTTGTGAATTCAATTGTTTCTCATGCTAAGGTAGAGCTTCACATTTACAGGAAAATCAGAATTATAGCTGGATAGTGTTACTCTCATAAAAAAAACAAACTTGAATTAGTATTAGTCTTCGGTGCATTATGGGCCTATATAGTCAGTATCTAATTGTTACTTTTTTATATTTGGCAGATCCAAAGAAAACATGTATTTCACATTGTCACAAACAAAGCTTAATTATGTTTTATACTGGTGAACATAAGAAGTCACTAGAGGAGATGATGATTGTAGCAAGGTTGTTGTTGCCGCCAAATCATGGCAAGTGAGAATTATGGATGAAGATGGCAAAGATGTTCTCTACCGTAAGTAGTGGCTGAATAGTGGGAGATTAAAGAGGTGTTTGACGAGTGTGAGATGAACTAGAAGATAATGGTGTTCCTGCTTGAATTGAATGAATGTTATGGGTAATAATGAAATCAAATTTGCAGGGAAGGAGATGTGACAAAAGGTAGGAAACCAAACACTCTTATTCCTTGTAGTTTGTGATGTGCAAATAAGGTGTTTGTTTAAATGCCTGAATGGTTTGGTAAACAGAAGTGTGACATTAGTGTCACGGTGTGGCAAATCATAACCTTCAGATTCTTCTCCGGTCGGCCCTCCCACCGTGGCAACGGTTGTACTAGTCCTATTTTCTTTTCTTTGTTGCACGTAACCTTGGACTATTTCAACTTTTCTTCAAATATTCTGATGATGCTCTGCTTGCTGACGATGATGTGTTTCTATGAATGTGTTGATGTTGTTGAGAGAGAGAGAGAGAGTGATGCTAACTACAAATCGGTATTTAGAAGGAGTTTTCATCTTTAAACGTCACCCTCATGATAGACAAAAACTAGCACTCAAGAGATCAAAAGTAGTGCTCAAATTGGTGCGAAGTTGGGTAGCTCACCATTCCTACCCTGAATTGACGTACGGTGACACACACTCTAACAAACTTTTCTAGAAAGTTGCAAAAATTTGAAGGTTGGTGCCTCACTTGATGTAAAATGGGTAGTCTCCACTATGGGTGTGTAGGATCATAATATCGCAATGCATAGGGCTCGCGGGATCAATAAACGACGGTACCGCGAGGGAGTCGCAGGAAACTAAAATAAACGACGCGATGGGAAATAACGACACACAAAATAGCCAAAGACATGGAACCCCGGCGAGGGTTAAGAAGTGTCGCGAGATTGAATAGTTGTACACTCGCGACACTTCGCGAGACATTCCCGAAAATAAAGGATAGCTTAGTCATCATCCACTATGTATTACCCTATATAAAGGGCCGAGTGAGTCTCAGAAAAGGGGGAGATCTTTTGAGAATTGTAAGGCAAGTCATTAGGAGAGAGAAAGTTTAAGAGTGTTTTAACTTCTAAGTGTAATTCTATTTTCCTGTGTAAACACTTCATGAATTCGATCAATAAATGTTCTTGATCTGACATCTTCTAATGGATTAATTAAGCAAAATCGAGTAAGGGGTGTAGTGTGGGAAATCCTGCTACTACATATGCGCTAGAAACAGGGACTGTGCAGAGATTGACGTAGAAATTGGAAGGAATTTGGATTAACAGAAAAAGGATTTGGAGAAGATACTCAAGAATTCATTGGAAAAGAAAAATGGCTAGAAGAAGAAATGTACAAAGGCAACCAACAATTGTAAGAAGAAGTGGGAGACTTGCTGGAGAAAGGAGGAATGAAACCGGAGAATCATCAAGGATGAATAGGAGAAATGATGGAGAAGATCAACATCAGCCACCAATCTCCCCAGTAGCAAACGCGGCCGAGGATTATGATAGAGTAAGTGTACATACTTGGAGATCTGATTCTGAAGACGAGAGAGAAGAGGAGCAAAAGCGGTTGGAACAATGGACAAGGAGGAGGAGAGCAAGAAATGAATGGAGAAATGAATCCAGGTAACGAAGAAATCGCAGCATTAGAAAGATTGAGACAAACAATACACGAGGAGAGACGGCTAGAGGCAGAGGAACGAGCAAACTTGACAAGACAGAATCATGAATTGAGGATGGAAAATATGAGGTTGCAAAATAGGAGATCTAGAAGTAGCGTGAGATCAAGTTCAAGATCGAATGGAGAAGAAAGAAGGAGAGTTTTACCAACGAAAAGCACCGATGAAGAAACACAAAATCCGAATATAGAGCATGGCGAGAGAAGAGGAGAAATAGAAGATCGTTATATTCCTCGGCCAAAATCTTCAAAATGAGCGGAATAGGAAAATCAAAGAAACATGCAACTCAAGAACCGAATGACCCAAATGTCAAGGAGAATAATCTTGCATGGGAGAGAAGAATTGAGAAGAAACCGAGAGATCGAAGATGACATTGAGAGACACTACATTGAACAAGCGCGACTAGCTCGCGAAAGAGAAAGAATGAGAGCGAAATGGAAAATCAAGAGATGGAAGAAGCAATCCCATGAGAATAACCATGACAACCACGAGAGAAGGAGGGAACAAAATCGTACCAATAGAAATATTAATGAAGAATATGGGAGGGTGCAGATGATGAGAGCGAGAGGCAACCAAGAAGAGAGAACAACCGATATAATGGCGTGCGAATGACGAAAGAAACGAAGAAGAGCGTCGCGAGGAAAGAAGAGGAGAAAATAACGAGCAGGAAGGTCAAAATAGGCACGAGCGAAGAAGGAGAGAAGCGAGCTAAAAGACCAAGAGAATCAAATTCGAGGCAAATGAACAAATCTTAAGAGAACTCGGCCGAAATGAGAGGATTAATTGAATAATAGAAGGGAAGGAGGAAGGAGACAGTTTAGACGAAGCTATTGCGTAAGCCGCGAAGAATCCCTTCACGTTAGAAGTACGAGATGGGAGGAATACCTCCTAAGTGCAATCTACCGCATTAACCAACATCTTTGATGGAACAACTCGTGCGATACAACATATTAAGGCTTATATGAGATGTATGTTACAATGGGAGAATCATGATGCCATATTGTGCAAATATTTCGCGTCAAGCTTAATAGGAGAAGCACTAAAGTGGTTTGAAGGTCTACCAAGGAACACAATCACATCATTTAACCATTTACAAGCCACATTCCTGGGAGCATACATAAGTAACAACTCTTCACGACCAGGTATTGAAGATGTATTCGGGTTGAAACAAAGGGTTGGTGAGAGCTTAAGGCAGTTGACAATAAGATGGAGAACCATGTGTAGCGAAATGGCAGGACGGGTTGAGGAAAGATATCTCATCCTCTCATTTGTGAATGCTCTCTTCATGACTAACTTGTTATACATTCAAATTTTTAGAGTCAAAAATACAATCACGATGGCGAATCATGAGAATTACAGAAGAATACATCACCTTAGAAGAAAGACGAGAATGAAATGAATTCTTATCCAGATCGCGAACACAAACTCGAATGCTGCGAACGCAAGCTTGTTACCTCGGTTCATCAATACGGTGGCGAGCACTTCGCAAGGACGGCAAGCGAGGGGAAGGCGATGAGAGACAAATGAAGATAGTAGCTATGGGAAGCCATGACCGGGAGGAATTTGAACAAGAAAGGAACTACTATAACCGTAATGACAGAAATAATAAGATTCGAGGCTAGACAATGTGCAAGAAACTTATGGTGGACGAAGGCAATATAACCATGAAGGCGAGAAGCCGCGAGAATAGTATGGGAACCAATTAGGATGCCTCCACCGAATGCTAGTGTGGAAAAGATCTGGGAGGCTATACTCGTGATGGAAGAAGTACCGGCACCTTGGAACGCGGGGATGGAACCACCACCGGCGGCGAAGTCATGAGTTTTGTTCTTACCATCGCTTCCATGGACATCAAACAAACGATCGCAGAAACGTAAAGAGAATTATTCTCGAGAATGATTGATCAAGGGAAGTCAATCACTTTCTAAAAGGAGAAGAAAAAGGCCGGACATTACCACCACCACCAAATGCACGAACGAAGGTCGCGAAAGGAAAGGAAACATTTGTGATAGAAATCGAACGAAAAGCCAAAAATTTGAATTGCAACTCTATCGTCCACTCTTATCGCACAATCGAAGATTTTCATGACAACGTGCTCAGAGAGTCTTTGCGAGAGATGCCGATGATAAAGAAATAATGAGCCCGGCGAGAACGACGCTTGATTAGAAAAGTGGCAGTGAAGACTATTTCTTTCTCTGCTGATGAAGTTCCAAAAGGAAGAGAAACACATGATAGCCCGTTGGTTGTGAAACTAGAGATTAACCCGAAACCAAATTGATGGAGAAGATGATGAGGCGTGCTTGCCGGGCGATCAACCGAATCTTAATCGACACCGGAAGTTCGGTGAATATTCTCTTTACCATACTTACAAGACGATGGGAGGAAAAGATGAGGATTTGATCCCCTCTACATACAAGATATATGGCTTTAATGGCACCGCAAACAAACCAAAGGGAGAGGTTCGCATGAGAATACCTCTACAAGGATTATCAACCGATATTTTATTCTCGTGTGGTTGACGTGGAATCTCCATACAATGCGCCGATTGGGAGGCCATGGCTTCATGAAATCTTGGGAGTAAGCGTCAACATATCATCAATGTATTAAATTCCCACATCCAAATGGCATTGGTATTATACAGGGAGATTGGAAGGAGTCGCAACAGTGTCATGAAGTGGATGTAGAAAGTCTGCGAAGAAAGGAATGCCAAAAGAAAAGGTTGGAAACAACATGTGAGAGATGAGCAGAGAAAGGAAAAATTGATGGTGGATGCCATAGAAGTAAGGATCCGAACATACCTCGCGAGGTGAGTGCCTGAGACAAAGCGAATATTATGGTAATAAAGAAGCAAAGGATATGAGGAGCAAAAGGCATAAGAAGTGAATAATCAACAAAAACGGAGAAAAAGTAGCAATTGAAGTGATGATGTGCGAGAATCTCGCAACCAAGAGTATAAGGGAATTTAATTAAGAAAGAAAAATGAAAATACGACTTATGCGAATACTTCGCAAACAAGAATCGACAAATAATGAAACATGAATGATTGAATGATTTAACAAATATGAATAAGTAAAAGAATGGGACGAACCTTTATGGCGTACACCTAGTTCGCGAATAACATTTCGTAAGAGGCAAATGTAAGACCTAAAGTGCGTCATAATGGGGGTATCTCTCGACATGGCTCGGGGAAGGTTACACCGCTCCCGAAGCCGAGTCATGGAAATTTGGGGCCCATGAAAGCCTATCCTAAGAGGTACCTTGGATTCCCAACTATATATGTAGGTTATACCCTGGTTGGGCGACCGAGGTCTCTTCTTAGGAGTCGATGTATGCTCAAGGCGCCGGGGTACACGGTTGAGCCAGAGTGCCCTGGATGGATGAACCTACCCTGGCCATTCTTGGCAAGTCTTGGCATGCGTTGCACTCGCCCAAGAAAACTCCACTTAGGGTGCAGTCTTGTAACCATAAACCATATAGGTATAAGGGATAAGAGGCTGCGAAAACAACCTCGGTTGTTGTTAAGACCGGATGGGAGGAGCTAGTCTTGTATGGCCGATGTTTCGCCTCCTTGAAGGGGCAACCTGGGGAGATGATAAGGGCGACGCTCTCCATTAGGGGGTGTCAAAACAGACGCAAATGTCATGAGGCTTTGTTTTCGCAAGGAGACTTAGGCTTGTCATATTTGTGCGATGATCCTGAGAGGCAATAATACTAACGCGAGGGTAAGGCGAGATCAATGGGTCTTTACACGAAAGTGTACGGACGTCCTGCGATTTCGTCGCACGACGGCAATGTCATGGGGCTTTATGTTCGCAAGGATATTTAGGCCTGTCATATTGTCGCAACTAAAACATCCTGCAGAGGCAAAAATACTTGGAAAATGATAAGGCAAGATCAAGGGGTCCTTACATACAAGTGTAAAGACGTCCTGCGATTTTGTCGCGATAAAAGGTGGCGGGGAGGACCTCTAATTAGGGAGGTCCGACTTGGAAGACCACACAAAAATGATAAGGCAAGGTCAATGGGCCATTGCATGAAAATGTAAAGGCGGCTTGCGACCTTGTCGCAACAAGAAAAAAATAAAGTGAAGACCACCAAAAGCATAAGGCGACATAGTCGCAACGATACATTTTAATAACAATGATGACAAATAAGATCTTTCATCCGAAGATAAATAACAGAGGCAAGTATGGGAATGGGGAAAGTGAAATATTGTTATTCATCTTCTGATGAAAGAGTTATACATCAATAATGTTAGCCGATTATATCACAAGGAAGAACTACCAGAGGGGAAAAAATCCAAGAAATACACTATAATAAGGATACAGAAATGTACGAGATATTACAAGCGAAAAAGAAAAAAAAGAGTTATTTCTTTGGCGATTCTTCTTCTTCATCCGATTCTTGATCCGATTATTCTCATCGCTGAATTTTCTTCTTCGCCACCTCACTATCGAAACGTCCGAGACAGCAGATTTCTCGGAACCTTTTCAAGGAGACAGGATATGAATGCGAGAGGATATTGTGATCCTTACAAACATACTCCATGCCTCCATTGCGAAACGAACAAAGATCATTGCTAAAATTCTCCACTTGTCGTTAGAAATTGTTTCTTCAACTGGAATATCTATTCTCGCGAAGGGAGAGATTCTTTCTGAAGTTGTTCTTTTCGGTTTTGAGTTCTTCAATTCTCGTTGGAAAATTCCGTGAGTTGTTCTTTCTCGATTCAAGCTCTCTAATTCTAACTTTGAAGTCTCTTCTCGATTCTAAAATAAGTAACAACAAGTTAATAATTTACAAGCAATACTACGAAGTAAGAAGTAGTAAGGTGTAATAAATAACCTTCTCTATCGATATCATATCTTTAATCAAGGAAGTATGCTCGGCGTGAAGACTAACATCAACACCTAGGTTATTCCCGGCATTATCTAAAACTTTCGCAGCCCGTGCGAATTCATCGTCACTATTTATAACAAGGAGGGAACGAATTTGATCTTCTCGCTCACTAAGCAAGGAATTCAGCGAAGCAATTCATCCCGTTCAATTTGTAGTTCAAGGAGAGATTTTTGAAATGTTGCTAATGCCTGTGCACCATTGTTAGCAATGCGATCTTTATCATCTATAAGGTCACTAATTTTCTTCCTCAAAATTTTGATTTCTTTATTGGACTCGAGAAACATTCGTTTAAATTGGTTGGCGGCACTTAAACCCAGATCTATGTTCAATTTCTAAAAGACGATATTTGGTCTGAAGTTCATTTAATGAAAGGGAGTTAATTTTGTTTGATGAACTACTTAAAGAGTTGTTGAGGTGAGCGAGAAGAAGGTTATTATCCATAGGATCAGGAAATGTATGGAGAAGAATAGCCTCATCGGAGAGATTATATACATCTGCGAAAGTAATAAGTTAGGTAGCAATAGGCGACCATTAAAATAAAAATAGTAAAAGGAGGTAAAATTTTATACCATAAAGTTGCTGATTGGCATTTTGAAGAGTGGACACCTTATCCTTTTGGGAGTCAAGTTCGGTGTTTAACTTTTGAATTCTCTCGTCTTTATCGCGAGATGACGCAGCTTCGGTCTCTAATTCTTGAATCTTCTTGCTCAATTGCAAATTCTTCTTTTCAAGATTGTTGCGTCTTCTCTCAAGGTCTGAGGCAACTACAAAGGAAGATCTTCCAACCTATAAAAGAAGATAGAAAAATCATTAAAACATATATATATACTTAAACAATTTAAAGTTAGCAGGGAAGTATGACTGTACACATACATACTGAGACCCAAGTGCATTCAAAAGGTCGGAGACACAACTCTAGAGACTCCATTGAATGAATTATTGCTTTCGAAAGCAAAGATTACACACGTTTGCGAGAGCCCCGCAAAGAGAAGCTAGGGGAGCATCTCCCATTCCTTGGAAACGATCGAGAAGATGCTAGATAACCGATCCATGGAAGAACCGGTCGATGGAATCTTCTTGGCGAGAGAAGGATTCGAGTTATGGTTATCCTCGTCGGAAGATTCGAGCTTGAGCTAAGGCGAGAAGAGGATTGGACCTTTCGCTTCTTAGTTAAGGGGCAGAGGATTTACCCTTGCGACGACAGTTTTACCCTTACTTTTAGTCTTGCAAATAGTTTCTTCAACTCCAACCTTCGCATACACGTAAAGATAAGAAACAGAGGCAACAATACTTTTTTAAATAAGAAGAAAGGAAGTGATTCTTACTTCACTCGTAAGCGATCGAAGCAATGTCAGAGTATCCTCCGACGGATCCTTTTTGTAGCTTCTTTTCAACTTTGGCTATCCGAAAGATTTCACAAACTCAAAGAATTATAGAAAGAAAGTTACGAAAGCCAAATTTGAAGTCGGAAACATACCTCTTTCTTCTTCTCGGGCCATTTGAATTCCCAAGGATGATACCTGCGAGATTTGCGGGAAGAACGTGCGGGCCGCGATATAAGGACCATTTAAAATCAAGGGTACAACCCACCACTTCTCATCTTTGGAGTGGCGAGGAGTAGTATTATTACCCGGTGCCAATCAATATCCCGCATGAGCAATTTATCCTCGAGACATTATCCTTTTTCTTCAATGAACGCCCCCAAATGAGATTTCGCATTCACCATAGTTATCACCGAGTAATTTTCAAAAAAGTTTTCCACAGTGTATTTCTCAACAAACTATTTCCAAGTCTGCATAATTTGGGATTTCGGCGATTAGAATATAAAGATCCTTTGCACTGCACCGCGGTTCGCGAACTCAAGCATCGGTGAATACAATCGCCACTTAATTGATAAACGGCCAGAGAGAATTTTTCATGGGCCAAAATTTCATAAAATAAAGGCAACTCGAGATTGTACAAGGGAATAGGAAGTCCCGCGAGAAGTCGACTGACCGAAGCGAGACTATAATCTTTTGATCATTACATTGATGATCGGAGAAAGATTTGCGAGAAAGAATGGATGAAGGTTCTTGATCGGGAATGGTTGACCAAGTACAACCCTTCTCGAGCAACTTCGTTGAACTTCTTCAAAAGAAGTTTTGTATGCACGATTGATGAAAGCCATTTATCGGTATGGGAATGGGTGGAAGATCGGAGATTAAGATCACCGGAAAGGATGAAGAAAAGATTTGCGGTAAAGAGGGAGCGCAAATTGCGGAAGGAGAGAGTCAAAGAAAGGTTGCAGAGAGAAACTAAAGAATGAAAAGGAGGGGAAAAGAAAACTATATATAGGGAAAAAGATCCTCGAGAAAAACGAGGTCATTTAATGCGAAGAGACGTGAATGGTCAAGAATAAGCGGTTGAAAGAGACGTGTCGAGAAAAGACATTAATAATCAAAATCCGTGTAAAAGTACAAAACTGAAACGGATAAAGATAAGCAGTCGCGGCAAGAATATTATAAAAACTTTTATGATACTCCTCCCCTCGCAGGAGAAGTATGAGGAGTGATGGGAGACGATATCGTATATATCTCAAAGAAGCTTCTAACTTAATCAAAAGAATAGAGGCAAGTACGTACTTTTCAAGTCCAGTATTCTTCGCTCGTCCCTTCATCAACCAAAATCAAAGATTGCTACCACAACAGATTTTTTCCTTAAAGATCGCTCTTCAAGCAATATTTAAGGAAAAAGAGGCAAGATGTAGGATCATAATATCGCAATGCATAGGGCTCGCGGGATCAATAAACGACGGTACCGCGAGGGAGTCGCAGGAAACTAAAATAAACGACGCGATGGGAAATAACGACACACAAAATAGTGAAAGACATGGAACTCAGCGAGGGTTAAGAAGTGTCGCGAGATTGAATAGTTGTACACCGGGCGACACTTCGCGAGACATTCCCGAAAATAAAGGATAGCTTAGCTGTCATCCACTATGTATTACCCTATATAAAGGGTCGAGTGAGTCTGTAAAAGGGGAGAGATCTTTTGAGAATTGTAAGGCAAGTCATTAGGAGAGAGAAAGTTTAAGAGTGTTTTAACTTCTAAGTGTAATTCTATTTTCCTGTGTAAACACTTCATGAATTCGATCAATAAATGTTCTTGATCTGACATCTTCTAATGGATTAATTAAGCAAAATCGAGTAAGGGGTGTAGTGTGGGAAATCCTGCTACTACAGGGTGATCACAATTCTACTACCGAATATCTAAACAGCACCTAATTCGCCCTCCGGTATGGTTAAATCCAACTTTAACGCTCTAATCAACTAAGAAACCTGATTGCGTTCTCCAAAGATACTTCCAAGTTACATTATTTCGGTCAGACTCTCTATGTAAACATAGCTAGAAGCATGCTAGTGACTCTAAAATCTCTAAAAGTTGGAGGTTTTTATGCAAAATTTTTGAATTTTTAGATTTTTTTTTTTTAGATTTTAAAATAAGAAGGAAAATAAAAAGACTAAAAACTCTACATGCAAATCACACCCCCAAACCTAAATCAAACATTGTCCTCAATGTGTCAACAGATGATAAAATTTTAAACAGTCACATACCATGAGAACTATGCTTTGAAGAGAAAGGGAAGAGATTACCTGGATGTCGGCGGGAGCATGGTTAGAGCTTCATTAGTCAAGGCTAGAATCCAACATTCTCAGCGGAGATCATATCGGATTAGCACAAAATATGCACAAGTAGACTCAACCGATTCAAGAAACAAAAATTTAACAAGTCCTACTGGATTATATACAATGAGAATTCACCATATACCAACAATCTAAAGAGTTGAGGATCAACCCAATAGAAAATATATACAAACATCAACAGTCTTACACAAATATAACATGAGAGTGCAAGTATGACTGCATATGTGAATGAGTTTCCCCCAAACCTAAACTTGTCAATAGATGTGTTTGAGAGCACAAAATCTTGCAATTTTAAAGGTACATCATGCAAAAGGTCTAACTCAAAATGAGTTTTGCTAAGAAATAGCGGACATACATATGCCAACCGTGGTTCCCTAAAGGTGTTATACTTTGATGCAAAATAGTCCAAGAGGACTTGGGAAGCACAAAGCTCTAGGCCTAAATTAGGCATTTTCGGAAAAGTTGGTTTTGCAATTTTGTTACAAACTACACCTAGGTTTGGTGGAGGAGTTTCAATCGTGACTTAGGAGAGAGGCTAGGTACATCTAAGTTGTTTTCATGTATAAAATCATTTGCACCATCACATACTTTCCTAAGGTCGGAAGAGGGTAAATCATGCTCACCAAAGATAGAACAATTCATCAATCACCATGTCATACTCATCGTAGGAGGCAACATGTTGTGACATAGGCAGGGGAATCGACACAACAATAATATCATGATCCAAAAGAACATTAGTGTCAACGGAAGATTCATCTTTTCCTAAGTCACAAACAAGTTGTGTAGCATGCTCACATTCACCGAAGAATTTCACAAACCCAAGCTCGTAGTCAACATCATATGTATGAATGTTAGAAGAAGTATCATTCATAGGGTTCACAGAAGAGACGCCTAACGTCTCTGAACTCAAAGATTCTATCATATTATCTGCATACACATGCTCTTCTAACATGTCATATTCATCATCATCATCATCACAAAAATGCATTTCCTATTAGCATTTCTAGTGTACTCATTTTCCTCTAGATTAGGTTCATATTCAGTGTATAGTTGTGCATATGGTTCACTAGAGAAGGGATGCTCATGCAATGCTTTCCATCCAAGTATATCATTGTTTTGCTCTATGAGCTCTTCCATTAATGATTGCATACAAGGGGTTGGGGAAGTATAACATTGTTCAACTTCCCACTGTGATGGATGATGTATGTGTGCATGGTTATCTTGGCTTTCCTTAGACTGCCTAAACTCATGTAAAATGTAGCAGTTCTCAGCAGGGTGGTCTAAGCTACCACATAAGGTACAAACATACATTTCAGATTGCCTAGGGGGATTAGATTCGACAGATTGCTCATGTAATTGCCTTTCCAAAGCGGATACTTGAGCTTCTAATTGATCTAAAAGTGATGACGGGTATGAGGAAAGTGTTCATTTTCAACTTGTGGTGAATGATACAGGTGCTCATAATGATTAGGGTATGTGAAGTCGGGGCCCTGACAAGGCTCATAATATTCCCTAAAATCATTATGGTATGTGGGGAGTTCATACTGTGAGGCATGCCCGTAAGCAAGCTCTCTAATGGATTTGTTTCCATCCCTAGATGCAGACCAAAATCCTGACATGGTCTAGAAACTCAATTTGGTTTAAATGGGTTTTGGTTTAAGTGGGCTTTAGGCTATGCAAAGACAAGTCATGATGACCCGGTGGAACTGTGGGCTCAGTTTGGTTTAAGCCCAGGTTGTGTAGATGCAAAGTCCAGTGGTTCTGCAAAGCCCAGCAGCGCTGGGCTCCAGCCCAGTTTGGCAGGAGCAGAGCTTAGCTATGTACAGCCCAGTGATGTGCAGCTCAGTACACAGTGGGTCTCAGTTGGTATACAAAGCCCGATTCACAAAGGGCCTTGATTTGGCTTATGTGGGCTCAATTTGGTTTATATGGGTTGTTTGGTTTATGTGGGCTTAGTTTGGTTTAAATGGCAGGAGCAGAGCCCAGTGCACAACCCAGTCAAGCAGAGCCCAGTGATTGTGGGCTTCAGTGGTTATGCAAAGCCTAGTTAAGTGGGCTCCAATGGTTGTGCAAAGCCCGGGTTATGTGCAGGTGCAGTTTTGTTGCACAACCCAGTTGAACAGCCCAGTATGTGGGCCTCAGTTTGATACAAAGAACAAGCTTTGTAAGCCCCCAGCAGCTCAGTTTATGCAATAGTTTTGTGCACAGTTTGAAATGATGCACTGGTTTGAGTGAAGCTCAGTTTATGCACTGATTACACAAAGATGGTACTCACATTTTAGCACACGAAGTCTTTGGATGATGTTGCTTGAGAGAGACACAAAGACCGAGAAATGCAAACCTTCAAAATGACGCAAATACAACACGGGGCAACTATTCTATCATGCAAAACATGGTTTACTGATTTACTGGTCATGTATAGGCCAAGACTCAATCACGAGCTTCAAGTTTACCACAGTCACTCAAGTGTCACAAGATGGTCAATAATTCCCGAGAGATGGAGCAACATGCGGCAAGGTGTCTAGCTTATCATGCAAAGCGAGTATGCACAATGGGTTATGCTCGAGTTACACTCAAGCTCTACATACTACGAGGGCTGGATTGAGCACGGGTAACTGAAAGGTGAGCACGAGAGGATGTTGAAGCTAAGGGTTACCGCACACGACACACAATGCACGGGGATGGAACAATTCCTAGCACGATTTTATTATGCACTCGGGGGTAGTGCTTAGGTGAACTAAAATTGACTCGGGGGTGCGGGCGGTACACTCCTAGTTTCACAAATCGTGCAATGCATACATACTAAGTCCATCTACCCAAAGTAAAACTCAAATACCACCATATGCTTGCATCCAGATCATCACACGATATAAAGTACAACGAGGCTTTGAGAATGACCAACTCGCTCTAGCCACGCGGTCGTATTGTTATCTTGCTCCTTGTCTTTCCCGGATTGGCTCGGCTTAACAGCCTGCACAAAGCTAGCAAGGCACGGCCACGATTTTAAGTTGCGGGGTTGCTCAAAGTTTTGCAAAACTCCAGTTTGTCGCCTCTTTCTTCTCCTCCTTAGGCTTGCGCAGCAGAGGATATGGGTACCTGCTGCTCAGATGGGAAGTTCAGCTCTCAAAACTTGCACAGTTTAAAGCAAGGCAATGTGCATAATTTGATTAAAATTAGCTCTGACTTCTCTACAGCATGATAGCTATTTTAAACTGCTCTTGCTGAGTTGCTAGCCGAGAAAATTGAGACGCACAGATTCACGATTACAATGGAGTGGGTCTAAGCTAATCACGAGGGTATCTTGATGGGTGAGAAATGCCAAGATGTTTTATCTTTGATATGACACAAATTGAAATGAAACAAAGGTGATACACTGTGTCGGGCTGGCTTGAGCTTAGGCCAGATGTTGACTGAGATAATTGGACTGACACAGGAGCAAACTGTTAGTTGTTATGCTTGATTGGACTAACTGGAGTTAATATGCAGGGCAATGATATTATATGATCACAAGTAGCACTAATATGCAGGGCAATGATATTTATGAAGTTATAGCTAAAACTACAAGGCTAAATATGATCATGGGATAGGTTACTGAGGGATGCTAATAAGATGCGAGAGATATTACAGGATGGTTACACTAAATGACATTACTAGGTAACGATGCGGATGTGCAAATGAGATAAAGTGACTATAATGCACCGATAAAGTTAACAACAAGTAATAGAAAATGCGAGAAGGGAAACTACACTAGCATCTAAGTTATACTAATAACGGGACTAAAAGCAAAAATTTAAAGTGAATATGTACGGGGTGAAATGAACTCGGTAAAGGCAAGCAATGGATCACGGGGCACACGCTAAGTCTCCGGTGAATGCGCCAAAAACTTGGTAGGCCTTGGAATGGGGTTATTTTAGCCTACGAATTATACCGCAAGTGCACGACGTCTATCGGAGACGTGGAAAGTACGGGTCGAACCACATAGACTTGTGGTGCTTAAGATGATCTAATGGCTTCCTTAACTGAATTTCAGGTGATAATGTGGCACAAATATGGTTGTTTAGTGTGTCGGAGCGACGAGTTTGAGTTGAAGTGACTCTAAGCTAAGGTATCTAAATGGATTGTAACAATGTGGAAAGCGCCGGGGTGGTGAATCCACCTCTAGTCCTATGCTAAGGCTAACTGGACTCCATTCATGTCTTATACCTCCCTTTGAAGGCCTCGGGTGGAGGTATTCTTTAGCAAACTATCCTAATTTACTCCTAGTATAACTTGTCTTTTCACGGTACAAATTATCACAAGCTTATTTGGTTGTTGGCTAACTAATCACTCCTAAAGCAATTCAACCGTTGTCTCTAATTCATTCCTAGTATAGTTTGTCTTATCACAAGTACAAACTATCACAAATGCAATTGATCCATACAAGATACAATCACTCTTCTCAATTAAGCATAACAAGACACAAATTTTGATTTGGATTAACTTAGCATATGAACGGGGTTTCATCAAACACCCCGTGATAGAATTAGAACATACTAAGATAATTAAACTACAAATTATACTAAGTTTGTGCTCCAGCTAGCCTGGCATGAGTTTCAAACATCCACAGCTTCCTCTATTTATACATGCAAAGTATCGAAACCCTAATTCCTTTTAATTCGAAAATAAAAACAAACCCTTTTTACCCATGCTCTCGATTGACCATCTCTCTTGTCAATTCGGCTCGAGCCGATGCTTGCTTGATTTGATGAGAAACCCTAGCTCTAGTTGTCTCTAACCTAGCTTCTAGGGTATGGAGAAGCTATGTTAGAGACATCTCGAGACAGAGTGATGGAGCGGTACATTGCGAGGGGATGGTTGAGGCGGGAGATGGTGGAGATGGCGTTGCGAGCTTGGTCGGGAAGAGGAAGGTGGAGCTCTGCAAGCTCTGTCGGGGGATGAAGGAGAGAAGAGAAGAAAGAGAAGAGGAAGAGAGAAATGGGTAAGGTCGACTAGGGTATAGGGTATGTGATTTTTGTTGTGAAGCAGGTGCATCAGGGGAATCAAGGTATGTTGATTTTGCTAATTTCGATT